>JAJHUR010072490.1:0-81828 GCA_027495735.1 Lutjanus campechanus | reverse complement strand
TTCTGTCAAAAAAAATCATACATATACATCTGATCATGTTCCTAATCAGTAAACAAATTAAAACAGACCAACAAATGTAGACATTATGATGCAATGCACCTTTACTTAAGTTCTGTTTTTTTCTGGCAGTGCCAAGAAATGTGTGCAAGTGTTAAGAGAGCGAGACAGAGCCTGACAGAGCTGTCACGTCCTACACACCAACACAGCAGTTAAAGTCCCTCAATGAGGAGAACTGTGTGCATGTAGTGAATGAATGGATTGGGTGCAATAAGACATGCGCAGCACAAATCTCTTACACAGAGCTGCTTATTTTGGGCCCCGCAGGCCACTTCTGGCCCACGTTCCCTTCGTTGTGGTCCATCATGGCATTTGACTAGCTCATGCTTTTATCTTTATGCACTTTCAGTCAGAGAGGTGTCTTTTTTAAATTTATGCTTGAAAAAACAAAGCATATGGATGTTTGCCCCTGCAAATGAATACAATTGCTGTTAAGTAGACTAAGGAGTAGTGTTTTAATCATTTTGAAATTTTATTGTAGATTTAGCATGTTTATTTTCTTTAAAAGATGATGCATTTCAGTGTAACGTAATTTTCCTTCCAATAGCTTCCAAATAAAACTGAGACTGTTTCATAACCAATTAAAATGTCCAACACCCCTTTTTATATGAGCAATTCAACAGTTACAATTTTTGGTAAGTATCTGGGGATAAAAACAAAATTTCAGATGAGAAAATGTCCTTCTTCTTTCGCTTAACTTGAACTGAAAAATAAAAAAGGCTGATGATGTTTATGCTCATGCTAATCCTCTTAATTCATAACTAAAGGCAAATAAGCAAAACTGCTGCGTAAATGACACATCATCTGTTCCAAAGAAGTCAGTTTGCTTTTCAGAGCAGCCAGGGCACAAATCAGTTAACCACAACTTTTCACATGCTGTGAACATGCCCCCAGTGGCTTGTGTACGAGTCAACAGTCTTCGTCACAGTGTTGCAACATCTACACCACTGGTGCCATTTAAAGTTCAATATTAAATTTGGATCTCAGCCTGGCATACAACCCGAAATCAGTGGATCAGTGCGTGGATATGGATTAATCATCAACCATGCTGCTTCTGAGAAAGAGTATGTGCACCAAAGTTAACCGCCAGAGATACGTATGTACTGTGTACCCAAACATACAAGGTCACGTATGTGCCAAAATATTAAGATTCAGGATGAGTTCAGTAGGTCAAAGTGTCACTTCAGCATCAGATATGAACTGTGGGAAGACCTGTCACAGTTCAACACTCTGCTGTTAATCCACTTACAGATTATTGCCTTTGTGAATCTTCAACTTAGAATTAGAGGGAAATGTTAAACATTATGAAAAAGACACACAATAAATCTATCCAACCATTATGTGATGCCCCATTAGAGTTATTAGAGGAGATATTATGGCAAGGTTTTTCTTTATAGCCACATACAATTTTACAAAACTGTCTGTCAAAGTTGAATTATGAGAAAATGTTGCTCAGAACTCACACTGAAGGGTGCCATGTTGAGGGCTTTGAAAAAAAAAAAAAGAGTACAATGCCAGTGTCTTTAAGAATATTTTCACAGTGCATAACTCTAACAATCTGTCACAGCTGTCAAATTTGCTCATGTAACATACCACAAAAGCTTCGTAGTAAAAAAGCTACACAATAAGGGGAAGAAAAAAAAATCATATTGTTATTATTTTGACATATATTGCAATTGTGATAGGATTCACGATTGGTGGGAATGATCAGTTTTGCATTACAATTTTCATTTTCATTGAAAAAACTATTAAATACATGATGATGTGACATTTGTTGGGGTCTGTATCAAACAAACATGTTTTCTTACATCTGCAGAACAAGATTTGTAGGCCAGAGCATCTCTGCAGCACTACAGTACTTCATTATAATGCTGTATTGTCACACATTTTACCCTTGTCAAAAGATTGCAGCTTCTGTGATTTGGATATTGCACCATATTGAGTTCTGATAATATTACAAATAATTGTGCTGCCTCAGTCAAAAGCTAAATGAAACTCAGAACTGTCATGTTCTTTAACTTTCTGTGTTGTTTTGTGTAAACAAAAACAGTGTTGTCAGTTAAAAGATGTGAAAAGGCGAAAAGAGGTGCTGCTCTTTGTGATTATAACTCTACTTTTTGCCCTTCAAATAAAGTTCTTTGTTTAACTTCTAACAGGAGGTGAAAGTGACTGAAAAGACATTTCCATGTATTGAACATTTACAGTCTTCCATTTTTTCCCAGTAAAACTGCAACTCTGCGAGTCCTTTGCCATCAACCAACCAAATCTGGGCTATTGTTCTTCAGTTCGCTTATTTTTGGAAATTGATGGTCTTTACAATGAAGATGTAAAGATATTGTATGTACCATCCTACTATTTAAGACTTGAGCCCATTCAATATGCAGCTTTCCTTCTTCTTCTTAAATGTATTGTAGAGTATGTCAGTTTTCAGTCTTGTTACACCATTTGAAACTGTCAATGTCTAGAGAAGAGGGCTTCTGAGTGAAAAAACACAAAAAAGAGAAAAGCTCTTAACTTTGTGTTAACCACAGACCTTATTTCAGGTAAATAATGAAAAACCCATTGAAAAGACCCACTGACTTTGGGAACAGGAAGTGCTAATATAATAACTCACTTTAAGATTTTAGAATCTCTCCTGGAGCGCTCTGTAAGGAGAAACATTTTACTAATAAAAAAAATAATATGGTGTTGCGATACAAAGTGCATACACATATCTGATATTGCAACTACATGTATTACTCTGTAATCTGTAAGTGATTAAATGTCCTGTACTATTTATTACAGGCAAAATACTCACTCACTGCAACTTTATAGTGACGGCTGAAAGTGGGCTTTTGAATCTCAGTGTCAGATAGCAGAACAAAACTGTGTTTGATAGACCTCTCTTCTCTGGACAAAAGACAATTTCTTATATATATATATGCTCTAAAAGATGAAAGATGTGCAGGCGCTCTTACAAGTTTTCAAACCACCAGCCATGTCTCCTCCTCCCTCAGTCCTTAATATTAAACTAACTGTCCCAGCAGCCCTTGCAGGGTTTGAGGTGAGAGCCACAGCATCTCCACTACGTTATACTGGCAGTAGCCCATCCAGAACCCAAACATCACGTCAGTCACGTTGTGTCTGCCCAGCAGCACCCGACTCAGCCCCACCAGGCCGGCCCACAGCAGGACGAGGACCCTCAGCGGGGCGGCCAGCACCAGGTGAGCAAGCAGGAATCTCCCACACATGGCAGCACGGGTAGCGTGGCCTGAAGGGAAGGAGTAGCGGTCCACGGAAAAGGTGGCAAACATGTCCATACGGTTGTGTGCTGGTCGACGCCGACGCACCACCGCCTTAACAATGGCAACCAGAACCAGGTCCAACAGCAGGCCTGGAGGGGATGAAGGGGAGAGGAAGAGGGAGATGAGCTCCACTGTAATGTAATCACATTAATGCAAAAGCCACCAGCAAACAGATACGAGACACTTGAATTATTTAGAGACATTAAGAGACGATAAACTGGAACAGCAATAACAGCACTTAAATTTGTAGCCTTGGTACAGACTTTCATCACAGCAACAGAAAGAGATTTGTAAACAAAATTATGTTTCTGAACAGCCTAGTTTCCTTCATTGTGATGATACATGTCTGTCCTATGATGCAGCAGATTTACACAGCCTCATGTTTTCTCTGGTATTGACATGTAGGGCTGAGCCATTAATCTAAATATTATTGAAATCGCAATAAGGCCAAGTGCAATATCCAAATTCCAGGAGCAGCAAGTTTTTGATAAAGAAAAAAATGTGTCACAACGTACCATCATAAATGAAGCATTGTGGTGCTACAGAGATGGCCTATAAATCATATCATTCAGATGTAAAGAAACATGCTTGTTTTATAGACACCAGCAAAAATCACATCATTTTTTATATTTATTTTTTTCACTGAAAATGAAATGCAAAAATGATCATTCCCACTAAAATTGTGACTTGTCATAATATCTGTCGAAATATATATATATTTTGCATATCATTCAGCTCTACTGACGTACAGGATTAGCCTACTTATACATACAGAATACACTGTAACCAGATTTAAGATTTGAGAATTTGTTGCTTTAGCACCATCTGGTGGTAAATTCAAGACTAACACTATGAAAGACACAAAATCATGCGATTACTCATGTATTGCTCAGAGCACATGCTAATTGGTCTTTTTCATTGTTAGCCAGTACACCAAAAGTGAAGGTCAGGCAGTTTGTCTGCAGGTTGCATGGACAACGAGCAGTGCAAAATGAGTGCAACATTATATTTTGACAATAACATGAGACATATGCTCCATGTAGGTGTGTTAGTTTCAGGGCCCTGTTATAAGCCTTTTTAGTAGGAAAAGCAGAGCTGTTACAAATAACATTAATGATAACTCTGTTTTAGATTTAAAAATGAGCTAATCTTATTTGTATTTTTATAGTTTTATTTTATTTAAAACTGTATGCATTAAATGTGCAGCCATGGATAACTAACTGTGGTAGCCTTTTACCATGAATAAACATGAACAACTGGATACAGAGTTGATGATCATATCAGGAGGAAAACTGCAGCTTACATGTAAAAACAGTGGTTGCTGGACTTCATTAAGGCCTGGTGGACTTTTTTTTATGTTGTGTCATGGCACTGAGCATATAAAAAAAGATTTTTTTTAAATGAACAGTTCAGTTGCTTCCAGGGCTGCAGTGCTGAAAAATTAATGAAGCAGTCAGGTGGCATTGAGCCATCGCTGCTGGGAGTTCGATGAAAGGATTTCAGCAAAAAGAATATGCAGCAGTACATACATTTATTCATTATTGATAACTCAACAGTCAAATAACTGTTGTTGTAACTAGAGGGGGAAACTGGCTCAGAAATGTAACTGCAGCCTCGGTACCAGTGCATAACTGGTCTGTCTTCATGCAGAGGACCAGAGGCTGTGGCTTCCTGTCTAACATCAGGCAGTCAGTGGTAAATATTAAATGACCACTGAAAGATGTTTGGTGGTAAATTAAAGTCTTTATCCAATATGACTAACCTTCATGTGCCCTTGGAGAAATCCTCCTTACAACAGCTATACCTCTTGAAAACAGTGAGGTGAGATCCCCTCAGGAAAGCTGATATTCTACAAACATAATGCAATTTTTAATGCATAATGGAGCTTTTGTTGCATCCATCTTTTCAGCTTTCATGAAAAATAAACTGAGGTCAATCGTACACTACAATCAGGATTTGCAACACAAAAGTCAGTAGTTCCTGACATCGCATTTCTGATGATATATAAACTTTTACATTACTAACCACTGAGAAACAGGCTACAAAATGTCAGAAAGGATTTAAAAAATATTGAGAACAGTTTGCTAGAGCCCAGGGTTGCATTTCATATTGATTGTTTTGTCAAAAGAACAATTCAACATTCAAAGATATTCAATCAATGACTTTAAAATGAGAAGTGTCTAATCATAGTTTCAGTACTGGCTAATACTGCCACACATTCCAGCTGTCAACAAACCACAGACAGATGCAGAACGTGTTCTTCACAGCTTCTCTAACCTGAGAAACATGCACATACAGTACTATATAAAGACAGACTTGCCTCTACCTGCCTCATACTGAAATGCCATCTGTCGCTTCAGTTATCCCACAAACAGGAAAAACAAGACATAGTTCACATGGGGCAAACCAAAGGTACACACAGTAAAGTGTAATTTGTGGGCTTGTTTTAGCAGACCTTTAAGAACATATCCGGGAACATGATGTGGACACTCTCAAACACTGTGGCACTGAACACATAAAGGGGGGAGACACACATACTCTTCCTCTAACATAAAGCAATTTCTCTTGTCTAAACCTCACTTTTCTCAAAATCTTGAAACCAACTTCACCTTTTCATCATCGCATACAGACAGACAGACTCAGGATTGCTTGGAGGAGGCTACAGCGGCAACTATTTTACCCAGTGTGTATTGCAAGCTTGGGGGCCCGCTGCGCCTGAG
Organism: Lutjanus campechanus; assembly: GCA_027495735.1. Lineage (NCBI taxonomy): Eukaryota > Metazoa > Chordata > Actinopteri > Lutjaniformes > Lutjanidae > Lutjanus > Lutjanus campechanus. The sequence continues at coordinate 75,767 of JAJHUR010072490.1, read as the reverse complement.
CTGACCCGCTCCCCACCGGGACTGAGCATCAGGGAATCTTATTTTCAGGGGATGTATTTTTAGTTACAGTGAAGCATCTTGGAAACATAGATATAATGGTTGGAAAGCTCACCAGCAACACGTGTTTGTTAAAACGTTAATGCACTATAGAGAAGTGAAGTCCATCTCCTTCTGGTGTTCCCCATGGGGCCTTATTGTAGAGGGAAAAAAATATGTATGTAGTCAATGGCAATAAGAGACTTTTTTTTAATCCCACTTGAATTGTACTGTGAATTACTTTACACATTTGTTTTTAAATTTAAAAGATAATTTCACAAGTCAAGAAAGATAATTCTAAAATTAACTTAGTGTAGAGCCCTATGAGATCTGTGTTATGGCTTTTTTTTTTTAAAGTCTCAATTCTACAATTCTATCTGTGATTATGTTATCACAGAAACTATAGGGCCCTACCCTGCCATCAGTTTGGCTGGTCCCCTGTCAAAAAACGCCCTTGGCTGCAACCCCCGCATCACAAGATACTTGCCACTGAACCAAACAATCTTGCTGGGGGAAACCCTGAGCAGATGACGGGACTCTATCCTCTTATAGGATCCTCTTAGGTACAGAGAAGTCACAGCACAGGACACACACTATCCTCTTCCATGTCTCCATGGTGGAGAGGAGGTTGTATGGCTAAGGTCCCACTGGCAACACCAGGGGGACCTTCCTGTCAATATGGCAGAGGGTGTTTTACACTGCACAGGTTGTACAGCCCCCTGAGGCCAATTGCGATTTGTGGTATTGGCCTATATAAATAAAAATTGACTTGACTCCAGGACACAAATGGTACTTTGTTCTGTGCTTCAAAGAACATAAAACTTTGCATGTTTAGGCAACATTTCACTAAATCAGAAGCCTTCCCCTGATCACCTCAGTGAAGTGCAAGCTGAATTGTGATTGACTGATTTTTATTTATTTAAGTGTCCTGCACCATATGGTGCCCAGCCCAAATGGGCCTACATGACACTAAGCAAGAACAGCCAGGATGGCCAAATGACAAATCAATAACAAGTCCACAAATTTAAAAAAAATAAATAAATAAAAGGAAAGTTTCAAAACAGTCCATTTCCATGACAGAAACATCTTATTATGTTGGATACAATCTTGCCATGCATTTTCTAATTATCCTGCTAAGACAAAGGTTTCATCATTAAAGAGCCAACGCAACATATCACCTCCAGAAAACCAAAATAAATCAAGATTTTTCAACTGATTTTTTTTTTCTTCAAACAAATGGTTCCTTAAATCATTACAGGGCAGAGAAACAGGAAATGAAATTCAACCTCAACAACACCAAGATCACAAAGAACACATGTACATTGTTCTTCAGTGATACCTTTATATTTGCCTACCTCAATTGCCAGTGGTAGGGTACCAGTTCTTAACTGTGGCACATACTGGCTTCTGTCCTCTCTTCAAATTAAATGTTATGTAAGTGTGCTGTAAGCTGCAAGTATGTAAAGAGATAGACTGTATTAGCAAAGACAACATGTAAGTTACAACTAGAACTGAGGGGGGACACAAAAACAGATGGAGTAAGGTCTCAATGAACAACGGATCTACAGGTGAGAACCTGCAAGCTGCGGTGGAGGAAAAGATAAAATAGGTCAGAAACATAATAACATGCATTGCCATGGGAGGTAGGACCACCGGTGAGTTCTAACAGAGGAGCTGCGCATGACAGATGAGAACAAGGGAGGACCACAGGGGCTGTGACACAAATACTGCTCCTCAACCCAGAAACATGTCTGCATAGATACAAGTTAAGATTTCTGTGTGAAATCCTTCTAAGTGAATGACAATACATGGAGGAAGACAATAGCAGAGTGTTTTACCCATGAGGAGGTTGAGCATGACTTCTTGTCCTGCAGCACTGTCACTCTTGTACAGACAGTAGGCGGTACCAGCCAGCCAGGGTATGCCATGTCCCGATATCTCTATCAGTTTCATAAGAGGACGCACGCTGCCCCAGGACGAGTCCTCGCAGGCACACACCCCCAGCCGCTTGGACAGCCACAGGTCGATGGCGAGCAGCGAGCTGAGCGCTACGCGGATGAAGGAGGGGTTGAGCCGTATACCGTCCTCCTCAGACAGCCCCTGGCCGCTCGCCGAGCCCGTGGAGGAGCTGGAGCCCCGGCGCCGAGTGGGGCTCTCGGAGGCTCGGAGGCGGGCGGTTGTCGGGTCGGAGCCCTGCCGCTGGAGCAGATGCGGCGGAGAGGAGCGGTTCAGCGGCTTCGTCAGAGACATGAAGTCGTAGCGGCCGTTGGAGCTGCCGAGCACCGGGCTTCCGCCGCTGCGACCCGGGTTTTTAGCTTTAGGAGACGGCATTGTGTCTGTGAGTCTACCGACGTGGACAGTTAGGTGTGATGTAGTTTCACTGCAGTGGATTATTTTCTGCAGTGCCGCGCGGGTTGTCGCTTCTTTAGCTCATCTGTTGTACGTCTCACAATTCATATCACGTCCAGTTACACTGAGCTGAATCGCCATCTTTGTTGTTCTATTTGCAAGGCAACCTGGGAAATTGTGTTTTTCTCGAAACGTACACGTGACTGGTCCTCTGCGTGTACGAGTTACTATGACAACGCATTGCATTGGCCCTAAAATAGAGATTAAACAAATTAAAAGAGTTGGAGAAGTTTTGTGGTTGATGTTTTTTTGATGTATGATTTTAGTACCTTTAGCAGGCCTAATCCTTAGTTTGGGTCTTGCTTGAAAGGATCTCTCAGATTAATGTTATATGTAATAACCTCATTTTCTTATTAGACATATTTTAAAGATAATGGTGGAGTTATTTTATGTCTTTCTTTCTGTCAGCAAATCAACACCAATACCACTGACTTTTCACTACCTTGTTCTTCTTGAAGACATAAATGATCAAAAACAGATCATAAATATTTAGTTTATTATTTTTTTTATGGGCTCAAAACTTTTCTTAAACAGCTGGACCCAGTAGATTTTAGTAAATGTTAATCAAACAGGGATACATTGTGCCTTTGTTGGGGACTACTTAGACTTGCAGAGGTGTCCTAATGAGTACAACAACGGAGCTCTATGACACAATTTCATCATCAGATTTAGGATACACAGGCAGTTGTGAGGATCACTTATAGCTGGGGTAGGGAGTTTATTTTTGGGCAAAAGATCCATCATAACCTTTCAGCATATTTTAATTTAAGTGGTCTGAGAGTGGTCTTGGATCTGTTTTCTGGCTTAAGGAAATCTAGCCTGTGATGGGAAAGTTTGGTCAATCACAGGTGACTTCAGAGAGAGGGTGGCCATGTTTGCTGTTCTACAAATATAGATGAGTGCACACGTCCCCTCAGATGATGAAAGTCTGATTCAATGTCAGAAAATCCTGCAACTTGTGATACATTTTTGGGACTACATTTGCCTTCAATGGTGCATAGTAGACTTGAAAACATGTGTGTGAACATATCCCGGAGCTTCAGGCTCATTATGTTTGCCCCCATAGAGCTTGTATTGACGAGTGATAAAGAGGCATGATGAAAAACAAGGGAATAACTTTTGAGGAGGGTGTACCAGACTGTCATCCCGCAGCATGTCAGTGGCCTCTGGAGCCTGGGGCACTCTGTTCTGAGATCACTGCTGCTGGGGGGCCATTCCTGAGAAGATGAGTTGGGGCAAGCGGGGCGTAGGTCTTGGCATGGGTAACACCATTGAGAGGTTTTGCAGGGGGTGGGAAAGTGAGGCAGAAGGTTTTGCATTATGTTCAGTTGTTGCCTACTGCAGCTTTAATTATTGGTTCTATCTTTTCATTGGATTTGTTACCAATAACAAAAAACAGAATATTTTACTTTTAACTTGTATTCAGAGTCAGTCATAGAATTTAGACTTTTTTCCATCCCTAACAAATAAATATTAGACTTAGGACTTTTAGACTCAAATGGCCCTATTAAATCTGGGAGAGTTATAATGGTTTGACTCCTATTATTGAAAGTGATCTTTATTTTTGATAAAACACAACATTATTGTGTCTCTTGGGCAAACATCACATTGCCATATTTCTTTCATTTCTAACAAATATTTCCTTATTTTATGTTGAACTTGTGTATCTTTTACTCTTCTATTGGAATGTATTTGTTATGTTGTTGTTAGTTTAATAAAGTTGTTAAAAGAAGCGGGCGGGGGTATCATGACTCGTCTCTGGTTGGTCGATGACCTACGTAACTGCATTAAGTCCCTCCTCCGCCCATTCATGTAGTGGATCCTGATCACTACAGGACAGGCGAGCAGGTTGTTTCCGTCTTTCCCGTCGTATGTGAGCTGCAGAGAGGAGCTCACCATGCCTGGACTTCTGCTGGGAGACGAGTTCCCTAACTTCGAGGCCGACACCACCATCGGCAAGATCAAGTTTCACGACTTCCTTGGAAACTCGTAAGTACGCATGCTTCCGTACAGACATCACATTGTGGCTCATGTGCTTTAATTCTGAGTTTTGGTATAATACATGTAACGCCGCTCCATGTGATCGAGTCATGGCTGCAGGTTGTGTGCGGGCTTGTTGTCAGACTGAGAAGCTGCAGTCTGACAACAGCAGCGATCTGATGAAGGATTAATCCTGCTTTCAAAAGCTAAAGCTCGTGATTTGTTAGATTTCACACTGAGGCTGTCCTGCGACACCTGCTGGCTGAAACAATAGTGTTACACAAGCATGACTCGGTTGGATTAGAAAATGTTGATATACCATCTAAATTTGATAAAATACGTATATGAAGAGAACAATGATGGCAAAGCCTTTGTCTATTTTTATTTTGTGTGTGTATATATTTTTTTTAATTTTCTCTGGTCAGTTTATTAGTGAGGTGTAAGCAGAGTCAGGACAAAGCCTGTATTGTGTGTTTGTGTGAACTTGGAACTTCACTGCCTGTTGGCATCCGTTCAAATGTTTGGCTCGACTGTCTTTTGTATTACAGCTCAGAGACAGAAATACTATTACTTCTGCCTGGATTACATGAACCAAACACACATGCAGCCTGGGTTGGACACAAGCAGAGTCTATGATGATCCAACAACCTAATGCAGTTACTAAAGTATGAGAATGATTTTCACCTGGATGAATTTACCTGTTCTGATCTGTTGGGTTGAACAACATGAAAATGATAGAATTTCCTAAACATTTATTTGTAATCTAGAGCTCCAACAAATAGTTGATTAATTGATTAGTCTTCTTATAGTTTCCAGTCATTTTGATTAATCATTTCAATCATTTTTCAAGCAAAAATGTCAAACATTTGCTGGGTGAATAAAAGAAGCAATTTCAAGGTGTCAATTTTTTTTAGACAAAATAATTAATTAAGAAAATAATCAGCCAATTATGGGATCATGAAAACAATTGTTAGTTGCAGCCCTAATATAATCTATCTAGCACTTTTATCCTACTTGCTTAACAATGGATCTTCTATTCTCTTTTGATGTTTTTTTTTTTTGGCCTTCATTTCCCTGTCTATGGAAATTAGGCACACAGTGAATGAACAATGCAGCTGGCATAACTGACATAACTTGCTGAAACTCTACACTTATCACCCAGTTCCATCAGTTTCATAATAACTTTCTTCTTTCCTTCATGGGAATAGATTTTGGACTGTGAGAGGTCACCATCTGTTGCAACTCTGTCCTAGTTTTAAGGCCTGTTATGTCTTTCAGCCATGTCTGACGGAGGTATTTTGTGAAAGTGGTAGCCAAGTGGAAATGTTGCAACATAACAATCCCAGCAGAGTGAAAACAAACTTTTTACAGTGACCATTTGAGTCCTGCAAGTGGTGTTCATGCCATAGAGTCGTCATGATACCAGAAGTTTAAACTTTGGTACAGCATAAAACACAATATATGATACCTCGTTTTATACCGCAGCTGTGGCACACAAAACTGATTTTTTTTTTTTTATTGACAACCTGCATACAATGCTGCTATAGTCACTGAACACTGTTTGGTTTTGCTGCAAGCCAAACTTCAGGCGGGACAATCAAGACTGAACTGAACTGAGGTCTTGAATGAGCACTTAGATCATTTTTATAGCTTCAGTACTTTTGATACTATAATAAACAGATGTCATATAATTTTAAGCATGTATTGATTCTTTAGACAGCCTTATTTCATAAGCAAAGATACATCTTTAGTGAAGAATCATTTGTCTTAGAATAGCCCACATGTAGTCTGTGTTTTGCAATAGAAATCCGTTGCAAAAGGTTGTGCAACCAAAAGTCAAACGATTAATATTTCACTTCCTGTCAATGTTTAAATCAACACCAGCTTTCCTTTTAGAAACGGCATCACCGCTCCAGTCTAATCTGAGCTTCTGGTCACTCCATAATCAGGTGATCACAATGCCTGTGGGGAGCAAAGCTTTCTTGTTGCCTCTGCCTCATGTGATAGAACGCTGTAACATAGGGAAGAATAAACCCACACAAATTGTCACGCAGAAAACTCGAGATTTATTCTTTATAAAAGATCAACAATTTTAAGATTTACAGGCTTGTCTATTGATGTTTTTACAGGAAAATTCATGTCCATCTCACCCTTTATCCCCTCCTTACAATATACATGAGAACACTGGCCCCTGGGAACATAGGAATGACACCATACATTGTAAATTTGTAGCTCAACACAGCTGGATGTAATGTCTTGAGCTTGAGTGGGCTAGATTCACAGACACCTGTTGCTTCAATCTGCAGCTGGAATTTCCTCTACTGGGACATTATGTTCTCTGTCTTTCTCTTTTTATTGTCCTTTCTCCCTCTTCTGCTGTCTCAGTGTCCACTGCTGAAGCTCTTACTCATATCAGTCTTTTTGCCACTTCTTAAATTCTAGACTGCATGGGAAACATGAGTGCATCAAGGCATGAATGCACAACCACAGCAGACACAAATGCAGAAAACCCATGAAACAGAATAAATGTCCACATTAAAACGCCTCAAATTAGTTTTGTAATGTGAATTGAATGCTCACTTGTTTGGAAGCAAATATTATTTGAACTTTGCACAGGTTTTGAACTTTACTTTACTTCATGTAGCGTGGTTACTTCAGTTTGTGCCTAGAGGGGCGACAGTGGCACAGGAAGTAGGGCAGGTGTACTGTGTGGCCAGAGTGTCTGTGTCAAGTGACGTTTCTTTGCAAAAGTCAATCATGACTACATAGAGATTCAAAATGTCTACACAGACACAGAAGTACCATAGTGAGACACAAAATAAATTAGAGACTCAAGAGTACCACAAAGAGACAAAAAATGACTGCATAAACACAAAACTATCCCAAAAACACAACCATACCACAAAGAGACATAAACCTACAAAGAGACACAAAACTGCTATAAAGAGATAAAATTAGTACAAAGTGACATAAAACTACCAAAAGGAGACACAGAATGACTAGAATGAGACATAAATTACTACAGAACCATAAACCTGCCACATAGAGACACAAAACTACAACAAGGAGACACACAAATACTACAAAGAGACATAAAACTACCACAAAGAGACACAGAACAACTACAAAAGGACATGGTGTCTCTTTCAATCTGGGTGTGCTCCTATGAAGGAGAGGTGGAGGACATTTTTCATGTCCGTGCCCAGGAGCTCATTGTCTGATAATCCATCTTTGTACTGTATCTGCTGATCAAAGGACCGGTGGTTTGATCTACGCCTCCTTCCCACCACATGTTAAAGGGTCCTTGGGCAAGACCCTGAACCCCGGTTTTCTCCCCAGCCATTGGAGACGCACATGCCAGTGCATTCCTAATTGCTGGTCCCAAGCCCGGATAAATGGGGAGGGTTGCGTCAGGAAGAGTTTCCGGCATAAAAAATGCTCATCTCAAATCAAATATGTGGATCAAAAACAGTTTCATGGCGGCTTGGCGAGCATAATGGAAACCGATAAACGGCCGTGATGACCTCTAACAGGAGCAGCCAAAAGAAGAAGAAGGCTTGAACTTGTGCCTAGAATTGTGTAACATGGTCCAGTCCATAAACTCTGAGCTTACAGAAGAATAAATGAGTGTAATGATGTGTTGAACAAAGAGCTCATTGCTTTATGTGTGTGTTCCTCTGTAGATGGGGTATCCTGTTCTCCCACCCAAGGGACTTCACTCCAGTCTGCACCACCGAGCTCGCCTGTGCCGCCAAAGTCAGCGATGAGTTCAAGAAACGGGGCGTGAAGATGATCGCCTTGTCTATTGACAGTGTTGAGGACCACCGCAACTGGAGCAAGGTTGGGGATTCACACACACACACACGCACACACACACACACACACACACACACACGCACACACACACACGCACACACTGTATACCTTTACTACCTGTGTTTAATTGCAGTGTGTTTGAGGTGAAAGGATAACCTCATCGAACAGGTGAGGCAACCATGGGTGGAGTGACACTTTATGGGGGTAATTAAAGTTGACAAACTCCTGTTGTTACTGCATAAAAATGACATTTTAAAGCTTGCAGTTGGCAACGATGTAGATAGACGGACAGTAGTGTCATAAGTCACTGTTGTAATATATGTTATCTTCCACCTGATGAACTTCAGATTCACATTCATTTGATAATTCACTAAGGTTACAGGAAATATTCACCACTCTACCCATCTGTCCATTTCAACTGAAATTTAATTTAAAATTTAATTCAATTTTAGTATTTACATAAATAATCTTGAATTTATTTACTTATATTAGTCAAGACAAAATTTAATAAAATAAAATATTACTTCAATTCAAGTTTAAATATAATATAATATATTAACTTTTAATATATTTTTGAATCTAATACAATATTTTATTACATTTTTATTGAATATTGACTGTAGATCTTTTTTATTTAAATTGCATGTGATAAAATCAACTGTCATTTAGAATTTAATGTAATATTTAATTTTTATGTTATATTTGAATTTATTTAGTTTTTTATTGAGTTTTGTCTGTAGATCTTTTATTTAAATTATATTACATGCAATTAAATTAAATATCATTTCAAATTTAATATATTTCATTTTAGTTTTTAAATTTACTACAGTATTTTGAATCGACTTGAATTGACTATTTTCATTGAATTTTAACTGTAGAACTACTTTATAATTATGAAACTTCACTCTGTGTTGTCTCTAACTCTGCACAGCACTGTAGTTGTGCATGTGCCCCAGTGGAGTCAGATGTTCATGGGTTAAACCTCCACACAGACGTGCATTCACTGTGATTGGCTTTAAACTGGGTTGTCACATTACAACAACACAACGCCTCCTCAGAAAGGCCAGTGATTGGTCCAGATGGGAATGTTCACTGGACAAGTGTCAGTTAGATGAACTGTGTGGGTTTTATTTTATAAAAGTAACACCATCTAACCCCCTACCAAAAACAATAGAAAACTACATTCTTATAGAGACTTGTGTTCTGTCTTTGCCCTCCCAGATGATCTGTGAGGAAACGGTATCAGTTACTACAGTCGTTATGTCTCATCACTTAGTTCTTGACCTTCATAGGGCCTTGTAACACGGTATTATATCACTGATTATAGCTCCCACAAGTTAAAGATTAAATACCTCTGGTCACTCATCAAACCTGTCCTGCAGTGATGTTGGTGTCTTATCAGGCTGTTTAACGCACGATTACGACATACAGTACACACATGAACAAAGGTGTAAATGTTGAATTTGTCCCCCCTCTCTCTCTTTATAGGATGTGATGGCGTTTAATGATAAGACTGAAAGCACCCTGCCTTTCCCCATCATCGCTGATGACAAGAGAGAGCTGTCCGTCCAGCTGGGCATGCTGGACCCCGATGAGAGAGACAAGGATGGAGTTCCCCTCACCGCTCGCTGTGTAAGAAACCCATCCTCCACAGATCATGATCCAACATTAACAGATGCCAAACGCCAGTAAAACCTGTCCTACGCAGACTTTCTTTTCTGCGAAAGGTTTTGGTCTTTATTCTCAAATGCTGTTGCAGCTGGGAGCCAATCATATCGGAGCAAAATTATGGCAAGCAATGCACAGTGTTGGCATCGAAACAAATGCTGTCTCTGCAAGCCTGGGCTGAATCTCCCCCACGTCTTTACATTGAAATGTTTTTGTGGATGTTTTTATCACCAGAGTAAAAAAGAACCATATACTTGGTGTAATGTTGATCCTGTGTCATCTTAACCATGTTTAGGTTTTCGTGATTGGTCCCGACAAGAAGCTGAAGCTGTCCATCCTCTACCCTGCCACCACTGGAAGGAACTTTGATGAGATACTCCGAGTTATCGACTCCCTGCAGCTCACTGCACAGAAGAAGGTCGCCACACCAGTCGACTGGAAGGTAAACGGTTAAACAGTGTGTCAGTCAGTCGTCTGGATGATCATGAATGAATCATAAATTGATGCATGGCCCCTTTACAGACAGATAATGTTATGACAGTTACATTAACTGTGCACACATCAAGCACAAACAGCACAGCATTTGAGCTTTTAGTAGCATTTAGCCACTGTAGATAAAAAATACATGCTGTGATGCACTGCAGTGTGCTATATAATGTTATTAGTACCAATAATCATCTGATCAAGAGAACTCAACATCAACTTTAATCTAATGGAGGCAGCTTTATCAGCAATGGCATTTTTATTGATAGTGGGGTGGTGTAGCTCAACATATCATCACAACTGTTCACACTGTGACAAAAGTACAAAACAAAACTCCACTGTTTGTCTAGACCGCTTACCTCTGGGTCCAACATCCATGCCAGCTGCTCTCACGGGCCCACTTTAATGTAGATCCCTTTGTCCTTTTAGCATGACTCATCAAACAGCAGCTTTAAAGTAGCTCGACACAGGTGTCGCCAATGATATGAACAATACCTCAATACCCGTCAACTGTTGTCCTCTCAGTCTGTCTCTGTCACGCTGACACGCTCACAGCAGGTGGTCTGTAAAGTTCAGTGATACAACTACTGCTAGAGACACTAAGTACTGGTAATATTAGTTAAATTAATTAAAGGTTTGTTCATTCATTCATGGTTTGACACACGCCAGGCACACAGACTTTAATGAGAAATGTTCTAGTTATTATTATAACCAAGCCTTGGTGTTTTTTTTTTTTTAAAGGAATATTTTAAATAGTTGGAAAATATGCATATTGCTGAGAATTAGATGAGAGGATTGATAACCACTCTCGTATCTGTAAGTTAAATATGAATCTGTAGCCAGCAGCCAGTTAGCTTAGCTTAGCACTGCTGAATGCAGAGGAAAAAAAGTAACCTGACTCTGTTCCAAAGGGAACAAAATCCTCCCTATGAACCTGTAAAACTCACTAATGAACATGTTATGTTTAAGGCCTTTTCACACCAGATGCTTTTTCTTTTCTTTGTGCGATTAACTAGCATGTTAATAATAATTTCTGAACATGTACCCGGTCAATGCAAGCTTTCACATCAACACTAGAAATTCACAGAGTATCATTGCAGCTTTTATTTTTCTGGGCCAACATTCAAAGAATACATGTACAGACCTGACCAATCAAACTGCGTGTTATTGACGACGTCGAGTTCAAAACATTCAATATGGCAAATCGCTTTTTCACACGACTCTGTTATATGATGAACTGGGGGGAAAAAAAATTACATTAATGATTTCAAAGACACATGTAGAGAGTAAAAGCGAATGAGCTTCAGTATGTCAATGGTGTGTCCACCAAACTTCAACAGTGTACAGAAAACGACTTTTGTTTGAACTTCTAACCGGGTGACCCGTCCTCCTGTAAAAGAGTACGAACCAAATGCACACAGCTGGAACTGTTTACAAATCCTATCTTGTTTAAAGGCTCACCGCTGCTCCGGGTCAATTGGCTCTCTGAAATTACTCATCTGCTTCTTTAAACTTGGTGCCAGCTGTTGCAGCAGTGGCTGTGGTAGAGTTTCAGCTCCTGAGCCAAGCAGTGAAACTTACCCAAGTTCTCTTCTCTTTCTCTGTATTGGGTGTACCCTGGAATACATTTTTTTTTTTCTTTTATGAATCAAAAGATAAAATAGAAAAGTCCTCCATGTCCATGATTCTGTGATGTGCACAGATTTAATGTCTGGAATGCACAGAATTCAGATATTTGTGTCAAACTTGGTGTGAAAAGTTTGAATGCGAAAAATTGTCAACAAATATTCTGCATTTTCTTTTTCTTTTTTTTCTTTTTTTTCTTTAATCCTCACAGCTTTGTGTCTATTGTGTCTATTGTTCACTAGACTGGGTGTATAGGTTGGAGTTGAATGGTAGTATCGTCGGGATGAGATATCTGTAAAAACAAATACTACAACGAAAGAAAAGTTATAGTAATAACACTACTAATGATGGAAGAGAAGAAGAAAAAGGGATAACAGAAATGAAAAAAGTGGAAGAAAAAGAAGGAGAAAAAAAAATCAAGAAATGTTGACAGATGACCTAATATACAATGTAATTGAAAATACATAGGATTAAAAAGTAAAATCTTGTATGTTATATTTTCAAGTGCGTGGGCTTACTGCTATTCAAGCAGGAGCCCTGCCACCGGTTTGCCATGTTTTCAAAAAGATGTGATCTCTGTGAGTTAGCTTATGGCGAAGTCTCTCCATGTGAAGCACGTTCCCCAGATATCTGAGCCACTGATGGATCCAGCTTCATATTAGGCATTTTTATTTACAGTTATGAGAGTAGAGAGAGAGTGGTATCACAACTCTCTGTATACAAATGAGCATATTTTCCGAAATGTCAAACTATTCCTTTAGGTTTCTGCAGTTACTCCTGCATTTGCTATTTTATTGCCCCCTCTCTGCCTGTCTTTCTTTTTCTCTTACATTTAACACAACACCCAAATTTCCCCTCTGGGGGATCAATAAAGTATTATCTTATTTCTTATCTTGCACACTTTGATAAAGTGAAAATGGTTTAAAACAAAGTAACTGGCCATCTACAGAAAGACAGTATAGATTTCACAGTCACTCCAAACTTTCGACACAACAGTTCTGGACTCTCACTTCTCCACTGTAGTAGGCAGCGGTCTAAAAACACAATTTAGGAAACGGTCTTGTCAGTAGAGGAACTGAAGAACGCAAGATGACATCAAAAATATTACACCTTATACATTTTAAATATGCTATGTTACATTAATTTAGCAGGCGCATTCGTGCAAAACAACTTGGAGCAAGTTTTTTGAACCTCCACAGGAACAAGAGCTAAATATCATAAAAAATTATAACTGCATCCATTCCAAACAAGCAATTAAAGTGTCTGTGTGACCTCATTTTGATGGGAACACTTAAGAAAACAACCAAAAGCCTCATGACACAGGAGCCACATGGGACTGCTGCATAATGATCATCACAGTGATGGCCTCCTCTAATCAAAACTGGACCGCACTTCTCACGCACGCTTCTTCGTTCTTGTGTCTCTTTCAGCCTGGTGAGAAAGTCATGGTCATTCCCTCGCTCTCTGAGACCGAAGCTGCTGCGCTTTTCCCCAGCGGCGTGACCACTAAAGAGTTGCCTTCTGGGAAGAAGTACTTGCGCTACACCCAGCCCTGAAGAGACACTGACATCTACTAACACCCGTCTCTAGTTTACTGCTCTTTGGCCTGGAAATCTTTGGGTGATAATTCCCACATAGAGCTGACCAAAAGCATAGAAGCACTTATCTGGTTTGATGACTGGTATGTCTAATCATGTAATGCATCCACCAGTGAACCAACAGTTTTTGTAGTGTCAATGTACAGTGCCTTGTTTACCTTCCTTCATTAAACACACTTTTCGCACATGTCCTCTGATTCTTTGAGTCTTTTCACACCGTTGAGTTTGAGACCAACTCTGCAATGACTTAGTGTACCACTAGATGTCCCTCTACAACTTAAAATAGACATATCACAGTTCTGCAGTACTGTCTTTATATCAATAGGGGGTAGTATATGCACTGTGATTGACCCACTGATGTCTTTTCAGACAGCAGCAATCTGTTGTAACAGTTGCAGTGACAGGGAGTGGTACCACATGGTCTGAAATGACTGGTTTATTTACATTTCCATTAATTAAAAAAGAGGATTGGCCACATTAACTTGATATCTACTTTCAGCAGTGTTGTGTAGGCAGATTTTTCAAGTACACAGAGAGTCGTACTCAACTTTTACTCTCCATTTTTAACCATTTTGCCAACTCAGCATTACAGGCTAATGCCCTTGCTGTCTAAATGTCTTAATGCACCATTGATTAGTCTTTTAAATTGATAGTTCTGTTTGTTCTATGCTGCATGTCGAGGCCTTTTAAATGCCATTATCCAGATGAAAGTTAGCAGCTGCATAGCATAAGAGAATACAGTGATGGAAAGTAACTAAGTACATTTACTCAAGTGTTGTGCTTAAGTACAATTTGAGGGTACTTTGAATGTATCCATTTTAATTACATATACAGTATGTCTGCTCCTCTACATTTCAGAGGGAAATGTACTTTTTACTCCACATTTATCTTACAGCTGGAGTTACTGGTTAAATCTAGATAAAACCAGTGGTTTCCAACCCATTTGACTTGTCACCATCTTACAATAAAGCTGTGTCTAGTTGCAGCCCTAATTTCAAATGTCTGAGTCATTATTAGTTACTCCAAAAAGAAATTTCCCTTCCAAACTTAAGATAAGATAAGATACTTAATTGTCCCTGAAGAGACAGGCAATAGACCGTTTACAGCTGCACTCAACATGAGAACTGCAGAAAATCACAGTACAATAACATACAATAAGAAAATGTGAATATATATATGACAGCATGAAAAAGTGTGAAATACAATAGAAAAAAGTGGAAAAAGTGCACCGTAAAAGATATTTAAAATATTGCACGAGCCCTAACAGATAAAAATAAAACTCCTCAGATGTTTTCATTTCAATAACAGTTTGAGGCCCAAAGAGTTAAAACTAGACAATATTTGAGAAAAAGCAAAGATTAGAGAAAAGTACAAAACAAAACAGGTCTTTGTTTTTTCTTCTCTCCCATTAATCCTTATGACCCCTCAGATTTACCTTTGAAGGGTCTCGACCTGTAGGTTGAGAACCCCTGGACTAGACTACTTAACTCTATATAAAGTAGTTAACACTACTTACACATTAATCAGCTACAAGAGTAAAATGATACACATTGATGGATCAGAATTACTGTACTGTAAAATCCAAATGGGACACAGAATGAGTATATTTTGCTGTTAATTCATTCTTTGTATTTGACGAAACTAAACTAGTAAAATTTGAATACAGATCTTTTACATGTAGTGGTGCATTTTTGTATTGATACTCTCACATAAAGGTCCTGAGTGCCACCACTGATGATAAGTTACAGAAGTTCTTTTAGCTTTCTTGAATAATAAATTAGGATTAAAGGACCAGTGTGTGGAATTTAGTGGCATCTAGCAGAGAGCTTGCAGGCTGCAAACACCTCATCTCTCCCTCCCCTTCCAAGCATGTAGGAGAACCTATGGCGACTGAAAACTTTGTGCAAAATGCCAAAGGCTGTATCTAGCATCACTGTTGTTTAGTTGGTCTGTTCTGGGCTACTGTAGAAACACGGTGGTGCAACATGATGATGCAATATAAATGACTCATTCTGAGCTCATGAAAACACAACAGTTCTTATTTTCAGGTGATAATACACTAATGAAAACACACTGATGAATCTTATATTGAATTTATTTTATATTCTGCCAATAAACCACCTAAATTTTACACACTGGACCTTTAATTGCACAAACAGCACATAACAGAGTTTTCACGATGTCAAGCATGTATTTTTAAGAATAATACATTTATTTTTATCTAATTTTTCATGTGTCCTGTATATAAAACTATAAAGTATCACATCACAGTATTGCACACACAGAGATGAAAGACTTCTTCAGCCACAGTGAACTCATCTCAGGAGGTCGGCTTCAACTGTAGACGAGACACTAAAGCTAGGACCGAGGTGTAGGTTTCCTCTTTGAGTTATTCAACCCTCAAAACGGCATGGCTGAGGCTCGTATTAATTACTTGAAGTAGTCTGAAGGCTTACACTGATCTCACGCACATGTTCACACACACACGCACACACACACTGGCCTTGCATTCACTCTGAGTCAGAGAGGAATGCTGAGGTCAAAGAGAAAAGATGGGATTCCCTTTGAGTGAGGAGGGAGGCAGCGAATGTGCAGGGCCAGATAAAATATCTCTGGGCCCTCCTCCTTTTCACTCCTGTCATCCACACAATGTGAACTGGAATGTTATTCTTCCTTTTCCCCCTTTTAATCAGTTGCTCACTTAACACAATCACCCCATAAAAGTTAAAGAAACAGTCTTTCAGTTTCTGTCTGTGCTTCTGCGTAGAGACAGAGAGGGCCAACATTCTTCTTGACAAAAAGGCTGGATGCTAGCTCCTCAAATGTGCGATGAAAGTACATGTATTCATCAGGTAACCCTTGCCCTCCACCTCCTCTGCCTCTTCTCTCTTTCCCTTCTCTGGTGGCTGTTTTGTCCCCAGGAGTCGTCCAAAATAACACCCACACAGACACACCGAACCGATCAAATGCATTTCTCGAATTCCAGACTACAATAGCCCGTGCCAGAGCATGAGAAGCGCTTTGGGTGTCAGACGCTGGCTTAATTGCCCAGTACCAACCCGCGTCCCCCTCCTCATGTTCATCTGTCACCCCTCACTTCTGTGCTATCGAGCCAACTCACCCCACCTCACCTCAGCAACACTAGTACATGTAACACAACACCAGCCTGGGCCAGGTCTCACAGGGCAAAACACAACACACCAGCTGCTGGCCTTTCTCTCTTTCTCCTTCTACCGTTCCCTGTAGCACACACACACACACACACACACACACACACACACACACACACACACACACACACAAACACACACTGCTGATCAAAGACATAAACGGCCTCCCTCCAAACTTGTCTTATCTTAGAGAAAAAGATGTTTTTCTTTCAGACAAAAAAGGGCCCAGTTTTCCTGAGAAGTGAGTGGATACATACCAGCTTAACAAGCTCTATGATAGTCGCTTCTACATTAACATTACTCAGTCTGAAGATTCTGAGAGTTAGATGAGAAGATTGATACCATTCTCATGTCTCTATGCTTAATATGAAGCTACAGCCAACAGCCAGTTAGCTTAGTTAGCTACCAGTGAATGCAAAGCTCTTTAACGCGTTTTTATCAAATATTTCATATCTGCACAAAAACTAAAGTATAAAATAAAGTTGTACTTTGGCATGGCAATATTGTAATGACAAGATGTCACTGAGCTCAGTCAAGAAATAGTGAAACAGAGAATCTGCATTTGTTATTCAAAAGCTTTTATTATGAAGCAGCAGAACCAAGAGATTTTTGGTTGTTATCAGCGGTAACACGACTCCTGTACAGCTGACAGCAAACCTGATTGTAAAAACAGCAACATGGGAGGGAATCTAAACTTCAAACCACAAAGATTAGCTTCTAAAGTGCTGAGAGCTGAACGCATGGTTGCAGACACTTTTAGGAATGTCTTTCTCTCTGCTCTCTTTTACACACATGAGCTGAGTATCACAACAGGGCTTGTTTGATGGGGAGAAAAGGGGGTTGGCACGGGCTGGCAAGGCGTCACCTGAGCCACTCCAGAGTAGGTCCATCTCAGACATGACTCGATACAACATGGCGCGATAAAAGTGGTGATGGAAATGCAAATCACGGCACTGTTTGACTTGGTGTAACCGAAAGTGCCGGTGAAAAAGCCCCATACCAAAATATGTGGGCCTACTATCTGTACCAAAACTGAAAACAAGAACAACAAGTCATAGTCTGGCATGGCATCACAATCACAAGAATCCAGGAAGTCATTGTTAAGCTTTTTTAATGCATTAAATAAACAAGATACATAGTGTTGAGAATTTTGTTACTTTTCACAGTACAAGGCCAACTGCTTCCAGTCTTTATACTAAGCCGACAGAAAGAGAATAAACATATTTATCATCTCAAAGTAAGAATCATTGTGAGCTGTTTATAACTACAGAGAGTGTGGGTCCATCCACGGAACCCACCATGTTGCACTTCCTTGTTTCCTTGTCTCCTTGTAACCCAGAACGGACAAACCAAACACTTGCTCTAGACTGAACCTTTTCACATTTTTCACAGGCACCCTAGTTTCTCCTACAGGCTTGGAAGAGGAGAGTGAGGCAAGATATTCTGAAATCTGCAATTTCACAGCTAGATGCCACTAAATACTACACACTGGTCCTTTAAAGGTGTTGTGGACCTTTGACGTAGCGAGGTAACCGCGTAAAAACGCCACAACCACAGTCAGTATGTATGTTTCTGTGTATGTGTGTTTATTCATGAACCTGTGCTTTGCTATGGAAGAGGTCATTATTCCCATGCTGTGTGCCAGGCATTGAAGCTGCCCGTGACCCACAGGTTAACAAGCCAGAGACCAGAGAAGCAACAAAACACACATGCATGCACATGCACATGTACTCGCACATATGCCGAGCTATGGCTTGATGCTTTCCAGACGCGCCCTCTCCTTCTCTCCCTCCTGCATCGCCTGGCAGTCTCGCCCTCCCCACTCTCCACACACACACACACACACACACACACACACACACACACACACACACACACACACACACTTGCACCTCCCCCGTCCCACTCAACTCTGCTTATCAAAGTTTTTGCTTCTCCAGCTTCCCTTTCCCATGCACAGACAAAACACTGCAAAGTCAAGTTCTTCTCTGTGTTTCTTTCTCATTCATGCTGCTGTTTAAATGTGTAGTATGTAAGAATCAGACAATTGTCTAATTCATAATCTAAAAACAATAATGGGCAGTGTATCAATCAATAACTGCTGCTAACTGTAGCTACCATTAGCTAGTTATCTCAGTTATTCGTGCAGCTAGCTTTGGAATGCAGGTTTTCAGGCGGGGGGCTAAGCGGGGAATGCTCGTGGGGAGTGGCGCCGGAATGGGCACCAGAATCAGAGCTGGGCAAGTGGCAATGGAACCAGGCTCAGCAACCTTTCCATGAGCATGACTGAACTGGGGCCAAACACAGCCTCAGAGACTGACAGAGGCCAGTTTGACGACAGGGAATACTGTCCCGAGGTGATTTACAGCGGTTCTGACCAGGTCTCTAATTCCGCAGATGGCGAAGACATAGTGGGAAGCAGGAGAGGAGGAAGAAGGAGAGGAGGAAGTTACTGCAGGGTTGGCTGTGGGTTGCCAGGAGCCAAACCCAGCAAGAAAACCACCTCTGTGACAGTGACTCACTGTTGCCTCTTAAGGTTAAAAGTGATATCACAGGAAGCTAGCTGGTGCTAACTTCACTAGCTCTCTGCAGCACAAAACACAGATGTCATAATGGCAAAACTGTTGCATTATGTTAACTTGTTGCCACATTATGTTAATATTTTTTGAAATTTTTTTGAGAGTTTCAGACTTTTGACTTGTGGAGTATGTAAAGTTACATGAATATTTACGATTCATTGTGAATTTCTGTGATTTTTTTTCAACACTATTGTCTGATACAGTAAGCAGTTCCAGGTGTTGATCAGTCTCAGCAGTCCTCTGACTGGATGATAGAAAATTGAGGCAGTTTCTATGTTTGTATATATGTGGAAATGTTTGGATGGTGCCAGCATACCTGATGAAGGTTGAAGGTTGTCAGACCGAAGCGTCAATATTAAATAAATATCAGCATAAAGTGAGACAGTGTGCAGGAGTTTCTCTCATTGTCTGAAAGTTTCAAACTAAAATGATTACATATTGCTCCTTTAATCCTCTTTATGATCCATTTTGGTTGCAATCTGAAATTCTTGCAAAACCAGCAGACACTTCTATGTAACAACTTACCAAGTACGACTAAGATAGAGGTACAGACAGTAAGACAGATGAGCGGATTGAAGGTCACACAGGCAAACAGAAAGAAGCGTGTTGACCTCAGGATTTGGCTGAACTTTAAGGAACGTTACGCACCTCGCAGTCGACACTCACCCTTGAGCTTTCCTCACTCCTGCTGAAGCATGGGTCAATGGGCCTTTCAGCAGACTCGCACACACACACCTGCACACAGAGGCAAAGACATAATGATAAAAGTGATGAAAGTGTATGAACCGAGTGCATAGATAAATGCCATTGTTTTGATGGCACCTCGTAAATACAGCATGCAGACAGGCTATTACTGCAGAGCAGGTTGGGGCCAGTTAGTGCTCTACGAACAGCGTGATGAATGAGAAGGTAAAAGTGCAATCACTCTCTGTGCTTATCTTTATCTCTCTCTATCAATATCGCTGTCTTTCTCTCGCTTTTTGCTCCCCCCCGTTCTCTCTATTAGAGACACATTGATCACCAGCCGCTGGCATATCACCTGAGTAATGGCTAAGGGTGTCTGGGCTTTAAAACAACCACAGTAGAGCGCCAAGAGCTTTATCACGGCGACAAGGCAAATGGCTGCTCTCATAATAAAGT
This sequence comes from Lutjanus campechanus, assembly GCA_027495735.1. Lineage (NCBI taxonomy): Eukaryota > Metazoa > Chordata > Actinopteri > Lutjaniformes > Lutjanidae > Lutjanus > Lutjanus campechanus. The sequence goes on along the minus strand of JAJHUR010072490.1, from coordinate 55,262 downwards.
GTGCCGCTGTGTGTGTGTGTGTGTGATCATAACGCAGGGGACTTTGCCATTAAGAGAAGACATCAAACACAAGCCAATAAGGATCACAGACCACCAGATCTGCCACAAAGCGCAGCACTACTAGACCACTTTAAGTCATTAATAATGTTTTAAGCGTGTGTGTGTGTGTGTGTGTGTGTGTGTGTGCTTTAGGTTCCATGAGCCACACTCAGTTATTCTTAGTAGGGGATATTTATACTTTAACCCTTTAACTTATAGTTTCTCACATTTTTCTCCAACTTTGACATTTCTTGAAATATATTTATTCACTTTCTTGCGAAGAGTCGTATGTGTTTTGAAAGGGTAGTTTGGATTCACAAAAGTCACACAATAACATAAACAAACTAACAGACTGAGGCAGTCATAGATCGGCAACGGCCCTGCTCTGTAAGGTAAAACTACTGATTTTGCCTATGGAGATTTGTTGGTTCGGAGAGAACGACATTTGGCTCCTTTAAGCGGTTACCCATTGGAAGGGGCTGTCTGATGGGACAGAAAGCAGTGAAAATATTCTAAATATATATTTTTTTTAGATGGACCTTTTCTTAAATGGCTAAATTGTTGCTGATCCTGTCCACAGCCATTAGCTTCTGTGCTGGTAATCCCCTCTGCTTCTCCAAACTGGGGCTGTGCCGACTGCCATCCACTGTACACTGACTATCAATAAGTACCTCATACAACTATTGAAATAATTCAAGCTACTGTATTCCTCTAAAATTCAAACATGGCATCAATCTTCTCACCTAATTCTTAGCAAGAAAGTGAACAGATATATTTCCCTAATGTACAGTATATTCTGTATCTGCTTCTTCCATCTCTTCATAGAAGCTACATGATGTTTTCACTGAGTGAAATGGCTGCACTCTTCAATCAAACTCAAATAGTCAGTTGTTTTGTTTCAATCGTGTTATGTGCATTTTTCCAAAATTCAGTCACACAAGCATACTTTGCATCTTTGGAAAATTTAGGGATTTAAAATAATGTTCTGTGAGTTGGAGCAAAGTATTTAATAAAGGAAAAGTAGACTAAAAATTATCAACTCAAAGTTACCTTTCTTTTTTTTTTTTTTATAATGATGTAATAAGTTGTCGATCTGGTTAAAACTGGCCATCAACAGGATCTGATCCTGTTTCTTCTCATGTTGTTGTCCTCTGCACAGAATCCTGACTTGGACTTTACAGAAAAGGAAGTGGACAGGCCAAAAATGTGTGTGTAACAAGAACCTTTGAACAAAATAAATCACAGAGGAAAAAGATAGAGACCCTGCAATTCCAAAAGCCTGTTGCTGTTTTTTATCCTCTGTGTTCTTTTCCACTGGTTTATTTTTCTTTAAGCAGAGGGCAGTCAGTGTGAGAGGGCAGGGGGAAGGTGGCTGCGAAGCTCAGTCAGTCACTGGGGGAAGAGAGAGCCAGTGCCACGTTTGTGTGTGTGTGTATGTGTGTGGTGTGTGTGCACGTTGCAGTTTTGTATGTTGAGTGTGATGTGGTGGAGAGAGTAGAGGAGGAGGAGGGGGAAAAGAATGGGTGGAGGCCGCGGAGGTGAGGGACGAGAAGAAACTGGAAGGGAGCGAGCGGGGAGTGAGTGAGGGTGACATGGCGTTGCCGTAGCAACTGTTTAGGGTTTGGATGATTTTCCCTAACCATAATGGGCTAGTTTGGAGCATAATGAAACCAGTCTGGCTTTCCTGGCTCTCACACCCCAGGTCATGTACACACACACACACACATACATACACACACACAGAGCTGAGAGTAACACATGTTTTGCTTTAGTACTTGTTTATGTTCATCCAACAGTGGGAGAGCAGAGCCATGGTTAACTATCAATTAAAGCGATGATCATAAAACAAGCACTTGTAAATAAACACTGCCAAGCTAAGAGAGGCGAGAGAGGACGGGAGAGACAAAAAGAACACTGTAATATCTGTATAATAACATATATAGCTGCCTGTTCCTGAAAAAGTACATCTTAAAACTACTACAAAGAGTTTTTAACTGGTTATGAAACAGTTTTGGTTTAATACTGTCTGTATATGACCTACATAAGTAAACAAGACCATCCATAAGAAGATCAGCTATTTCTGTATGGTTGTTCTTTATGTCTGCCACCAGGTTGGAGTCTCTGTGACATCAGATGAAACAACCCTGTGTTTACATTTTCCCAGGCAAAGCTACACTGAGTTGTACATTAAGGTGGGGTGGGGTTGGGGGGGTGTTGTTGTTGTTGCTGTTTGTTTTTATGTGGGGCATGTATAAATTGTGTGTTCTTTTGGACCCCGAGTCTGGCAAATAAAGATAATGATGATTAGCCAGTTTAAAAGAAGCAGGAGGAGACGTTATATTTTGTGGTTAATATGGTGGAAACACTTTTGTCCACCCTGTTCTCCAAAGTCAACAAAATATGAAAGTTCTTTGTAGTAGCTTTAATAAAGCCCAGTGGAATTTTTTTTTTCAAAATAGACGTCATTAAGTTCAACTTCAATGCACTAAAATAAATATACTTATTTTGAAATACTACAAGTGGCATTTCAGTTAACTTACAAGAAGTGTACTTTATTGTTATTTATTAAGAAGTGATTTTAAAAAAGTATACTAAATTTCACTTACTAATCGTGGTAACTTAGTTTACTTTTGAAAAGTAAATTTATTTTCAGGTCCTTTGCAATACGTTATTAGTATGCCTTAATAAAGCATACTTTAATTTCACTTTATTTGAATTGTATTTAAGTATGCTTCCAAAAGTGCACTTCTATATACATTTATTTAAAGCTAAAAACAACTAGTTTCAATCATAGATGATATATTAAGTAGGGATTCAACCTACTGAATATTCCTTCAGTGGCTCCAACTTGCAATTTGGACAGCAGTACTAATTTTTGGACATACAGTTGTTAAATATTGTGTACCAGCTGAAGTGTACCAAGTGTAGTTGTTCCACATTAGCACGCAAAAGTACATTAAATACACTTAAAATTGTACTTTTCTGCAGTTTAATTACAACTAAAATGTACTTGGCACAAAATTAGTTGTTCCAACATGGCAAACTTCAAGTTAATGAATCATTAATACACTTGACTGATAATTAGTCTGCCTACAAGTATACTATTCAGTATATTTATTTTTCACCAGGAAATATTCAAGTCCTTTAAGATATTAAAGTTCTCTTCAACCTTAGACAAAATCCAAACCCTCACATGACAGATATAAGACACCATGCCTTTGCTACACGCAGTTTAATATCCTGTAGAGCAGCAGACATATATTCCTTTCTCATGTTATAATGTGGCCTGCAGGCTTCACCCCACCAGGAACCAGTGAGTTTTCTGGGTTACTACTTTCAATAAGTACTCTTATAAAACTTTGTGTGTTAATGGGGCTTTAAGCCAGCATATGTTACACATGGAGAGTAATAAGTCTCTGTGTGTGTGTTAAAGAAGTTTGGATGTGTGTGTCAGTGTGTGTATGTGAGTTAATGTCTCCTCTGTCTGACTATAATGAGCTCCCCTGGGCCTCCCTCACCTTCACCCCCTCCTTCCAATGCCTCGATCGCTCCCTGGCTTCTCCTCCTTTTCCCTAAACTTGGCCCTATTAACCTCTAGCTTCCCCCTGCGTGTTTATTTAAGTAGGGAATGGTCGAGAGGAAAGGTGAGTCAAGCGCCTGTACACATGTTTATTTATACATAGGTAGGGCAAAGGATTGGAGGAGGAGGAAGCGAGGATCACGACTGTGATTTTCGTGTTTTGGCTCCAACGAAAAGCCACATTTGTCTGCTGGGAGCAAAAAGACAAAGAGACAACAGCTTAGACGTTGGGTCAGTGGCTTCACACCTTGGACTGACCCAGTGGCCATGATGCTGAGCTGATCATTGTGGGTGGCTGCTCATCACCTCCAGTCTGACCCGAAACTTTACAGGATCAAGGGTCAGGGGCTGCCCTTTACTGGTGTCTGTATGGGTGTGGGTGTATCTCACCTGGGGGTGCAGCTGAACACAAACTTTGTCACATGATCTAAACTGCTGTCAGCAAACACACTTGAAACAAACTAACGTACTCATGTGTATGTTAGAAAGTGCATTCTCTCTTCTGGTCAGTATTTCACTTCATGTGACATGAATAGTAAGAACTGTGGCTACTAACTTTTATTTATCAAACCTGAGAGAAAATTCAAGCCAAATTGAACAATTGCCTTCTTTTCATCAGTGTATAATCACCTGAAAATGATGATTGTTGTGTTCTTGTTACTGTATAATGAGCCATTTACATCTACAGAGGGTCTTCCTCCATGGAGTCCATCATGTTGAACAGCCATGTTGTACAGTAGCCCAGAACGGACAAACCCAACTCTGGCTGTAGACACGGCCTTTCATATTTTGCACTACATGCTTGGTTAGAGAGGTAGAAAAGAGGTGTTTGCAATCTGCAAGCTCACCACTAAATGATACTAAATCCTACACAGTGACCCTTCAAATTTAAAGTTCAAAATTTTACGAAATATGCTATATGCTTTCTTACTGGGAGTCAAAGATTGATGAAGATTGAAGATTGATACCAGTCTCATGACTGTACAGTAAATGTGAAGTTCGGACCAGTAGAGGGTTAGCTCAGCTTAGCATAAAGACTGGAAACAGTCCGGCATATAACCCCTGTAAAATAACAAAATAACATTATGGTAAAGACCCACTGAAGTCAGTGCAACACAATGCAAACAAAACATAGGAGGGCTTGACAGTTGAACATTTTCAACTTTATGCAAGTGAGTGCAACATTTGCAGAATCTCCATCAGAACTGCATAGGTGGTAATGTGTAGACAAATAGATAAATGAGTGAATACAGTCATTCAGCACAAGGCCTGATCACTGAAACCTCAGGAAAAACAGGAAAAAAAACAGCCGAAACTTGTCTGGTCAAACAAAAGACCAGGGCCAGCTCTGGTCATACACAGAGATATGGCTATGTCATTGGTCATATGTGGCTACCATTGTGTAAGTGGGCTATGTGGCCTGTGACTGGGCCAGACTAACTTTGTATGTGGGATTTTGCTGAAAAACTGACAACAAGGAAGCAATACAGTGGTTGGTTAAGAAGCTTAGTCATTACCTGCTGTGTAGACATGTCTCTTGAGGAGAAGATCATTATTGGACTCTCTGGGATCCCACTTTTCTATGTCCCAGGCCTCCAGGATCACAGATACAAACCAAAATAAAGTGCTACTTTGCACAATGTCACATAAATTGTGTGAGAACATGCAGGTTCCTTATTAACTTGGTGTTTGCAAATGAGCAAGCTTCTCCTCTAACCTCAAGTGTATTTCCCAAAATGTTAAAATAATGCTTTAAACACACGCTATATGTAAGTTCTGCCACTAGGCGTCTCTCACATTAAAACAATAACAAAAGACGTACTTTGATGACATTGTGAAATGGCGCAGGATCGTGCGAGTTGTTGTCTTCACTGTTAAACAACCACCATAGCTGATGAAAATCAGCAGAAATCATAGTCACGGATGAGACAACGTATTAAAGTTTTATTCATATTTAGTTACATTTGCCACCTGCCTTTCTCACACTCTGACGTATCTGACATATCTTGTGTTTTCCCAAAAGTTATAGCCAATAGTGGGTAACAGGAAACGCACTCACCTTGAGTAAATTACAGATTTTTCTGGGTTTGAACACTGTTGGAAACATTTGGGATAATGTAAGAACACAACCAAAAAACATATATAACACAGGTCAAGTGTGTTCAGACATTTTAATGCAGAAATGTTGCATATTATAGCTTTATATATTAATATAATCTCACACAAACACTTTAGCTTCCAAACAACATCTGCTTCCTACAATGGTGGCATGGGGACAGAAACACACACAGACACATTATAGTTTTATTGCCCGGGGTTGCGGCTTCAATGGTGGCAGTCACCCGGAGATGACTTGTGGCATTTGAGCTTATCTGTGACGCTGAATAACAAACAGAAAGTCAAATATTTGCTGTTTGTTTTTGGATTATGGACAAACCTGCTCGATTCAGTGGCAACGGGTGCAAGAATAATAAAAAAAAATGTGGCTTGTTTGAGTAACCCTGATATTTATAGCCCTCTCAAAGGCCTCAGTCGTATTAATTCTTGTTGTGGTACAGTATTTGTATAAGGGTGTTTGAGACAGTAGCGATGCGGTCACAAGCAGGGATAAAGTGATTAGACCCGAAGCTCAGTCCAAGACATTCCTTGGCTCTCTGTCTTTACTCCTGATTTATTAAACTGAAATAGAGTATCACAAATCCTGCTAAATGTCACAGATATCCCACAGGGTTACACATGTTTTTTCTGTTTTTTTTTTTTAGAATAATGGGAAAAGTGATTTAAATTAAACCGATTAAAGAGAATGCAGCTAATTTAGCCACGTGAGAGACAGAGACTGCAGGTGTTCACAGAGTGGGATAAGTGAGGTAGGTTGCATCAGGTGGGGTATTGGCCCTCTGACAGCTTTTTGGTGGGGATTATTTTTTGAACAGCTTTAGTTTGGCCCAGTTTTAAGTAGAGCCGGCGGGGACTCAGGCCTCAGAATAGGAACGTGACCTCAGCAGGGATTTCCCCACTGCCCGACTCTCTCTGCCTGCCCTGTTATCACCTGCACCCAATACTTTATCCCTCCCCCCTGCTGCTTGTTAGTGGGTGCCATTTAGGCCTCTTATAGCGGGATTAGTGCCATGCTTCCACCTCAGTGCACCTGATCTCACCCCAGCAGTCTCGCGATGATGACCTCACAGCCATGTAGTCCAGGGATTTGATGCAAGAACTTGTACAAACACGGCAAGAAAATCTCTAAGACTTTCTTTCCGTCACTCTCTCTTTTGAAAAACAATGCTGCCGGTGGATTACTGTGTGAAAGGGCAAGCTATTTTAGAAAGTGATAATCTGATACTGAGACAGGGAGTGAGAAAGGAAAAGAGAAACAGAAACAGAAAGAGAAGTTAAATTCAATTCAAAATTTATTTGTATACAAGTGCTAAGCAGAAACATAGCAAGTTCAATCGGCTTGTCCCCATAGGAGAGGCCTTTTTGGCTCCTGGTAGAGGCTTTTAAAAAGGTTATAAGGGTTGTGGTCATTTAAGGAAACACACGAGGGAAAAGGAAGGTCTTTAGTTTAGTTTTAAAGAACACATTGTGGTAACAAGTCTAAGATTTCCACCCTGTGACTGGAGAGATCTGCTGGGGTGATAAACTAACAGCATGGAGCTTTACCAGTGAGTGCCAGTAGCATTTTAAATGCAATTCTGAACTCAACTGGTAACCACTGGAGGTTTCTGAGGACTGGAGTTATATGATCTGATCTTCTTATCCTGGTTACGACCTGAGCGGCTTGGTCCTAGATGTGTTGTAATCTATGGACTGTTTGGAAGACCCATGAACACAGAGTCGTAATAATCTACTCATAACAAACACATGCACAGGTTTCTCTGAGTTAGTTTGGGGGGAAAAAAGATAATATTTCTGAGGCAACTGGTGATGCCAGTGATGTGATCCTTAAAGCTGGGTTTACCCTCCATGGCGATCATGGTGAGCAGATGTCTCTGGGTTTCAGCACTCGCAACCAAAATCTCTGTTCATTAAACCTGTTCAGATGACGGAAATTTGCTGCCATCCAACCATTCACGTCTTCCAAGCAACTGACTCTGTGACTGTCAGAGTGGAAGTTCCCAAGCGTGACCATGAAATTTTGTTTTTGCAGATGTGATTCAGAATTCTGAAGAACCGTGACAGACGGACCCACCCAGCTTCTTAACCTCTGAGAGTAGTAAAGCTGAGACTTTTTCATTGTCACTGTTCATGGGTTGTGTGAAAACCATTTATAATAACTGTTATTATCTGAAATATAACAGTTCAGTTGCTGATGTACAATCTTCTCAATGATCTTGATCAGGAAGGCGAGGTTGGCCTATAGCTGCATGTTAAGTGTTAAGATTTGGGTCCAGATTGTTCTTTATAGAGGTGTTGTAACAACGGCAGTTTTCATGCAATGGGGAAACAGGTTGAGTCATTCAGCCGTCCCAAATCCACCCATGAAAATGTATTTTATAGACAAATAGGGACACTGGGGGACAGGCAGACAGAGACAAACAGCAAAGCTAAGACAGGGCGACGCCAGTAGGAAATAGAACGAGGTGGATGGAGGTGAATAGCAGACAGAAAAATCTCAGGTCTTTTCAAGTGTTGCCCAGCGTTGGTTGAGTCTCAGAGCTGCTGCCAGGGTGCAGTTCTCAGTGCCACTCCAGCACAGTGAGCCTTTGTAACTCTGGTTCTCAGAGGAGCTCAGGGCCGCTCCAGCTGGCCCCTTCCCAGCCAGGTTTTCTCATGTCGGGGCACTGACAATCAGGCACGGTGGGGTATAGTGGCGCAGGGGAATTTTGAGCATGTTTTTTTTTCTTTTTTTTTTCTTCTCCAAAATAGCAACTAAAATCTACTTGATACCCTTTACAGAACACACTGGGCAAAAGCTGCAGATCACTGCTCCAGCATTTTAACAGCAAACAGAGCCCTTTTTAAATAGAGGTCTTTGTTTTATTGCATTCACTGTGGTTACTACTCTGCTGGGAGCTCTAAATACAGCAGGAACAATACTTATACTGTACCACTTTGAATAGTGTTTAATACCAATACTACCACACTGTGTTGAAAGGCTCATGTTTGGCAGCTTGAAGTGCTTAACATTTTAACATGGATGGAAAATAACAATCGTATCACAACTACCCTCATTACTGCGATTGAACAGCTTGTTCTATACACGTATACTTTTTTGACATTGTGACATCAGTTATTCTACTTACAGTATAGAGATTTGATGAATATAATCCATTCAGAGCCAATATTTGTAAATGAACAACGGACCCCATGACTTGTGTGCAAAAGAAACTGATGAAGAATTATCAGCCAATTCTGCAGTTCCCCTTTTAGTGTCTCTCAGCGCTTTGTTTCAGTTAATCTGGCCTTTAACTTTACTGTTTTGGTTCAGTCTCACCCCTCTCATTAGCCTAATTTCCCTCCTTAGCACACAGCTGTTTTCCCTAAAAACCAACAGCTGGATACCTGTCCAACACCAAACTGCAGACAGACAAAATAAGCAACTATACTTGATTCTCCCTCATTAATTGTTTGGATGATGGTGGTGGACGGCCATCTCTAACACAGTGGTTCCTAAACTGCTCTGATACATCACTCTTGGCTTGGTTTCACACCAGCCTTGTTTATTTTGGCTGAACCAAACTCTGTTTGAGTGTTTATCCTGCTGGTATGGTTCGTTCGGGTTGGTGTGAACGGTGGACTTGAACTCTGGTGTGGACCAAACAACCACTCTCTGGTCTGCCCCAAAGGAGTGGTCCTGGACCGCTGTCAAGTGAACTCTGCAGCTGTTCATTTCTGGTGTGAACACTATTTGAAGAAATCACAGAACCTCACCATGTGTCATTTAATTGGTTTTCCCTCTCTGCTTTGGTGATCTAGTAGTGCGTGTGATACCAGAACAAACCTGGACTCAAGGCATAGCAAGAAATCACTGAATTACTACATTATTTAAAGTACATTCATATCTGTGGTCCTGTGGTCTGCTGATATGCACTCCAGATCAACACCAGATCGGAAATAGGCTGTCTGTTGTCTTTTTTTGGGAAAAAATTAAACAATGTATCATTCTTGCATTGGTTCGATTCAGGAACCAGACCATTAGGCATGAACCCACCCTAAAATCTCCCACAGATGTTCAGTTGAGATTCAATCTGGTGACTGTGAATGCCACAGCAACTGATTCACATCATTTTCATACTCATCAAACCAGTCACTGACTATACAAGCCCTGTATCAAAGCAATGTGTTTCTCTCCTCTATTCATGTTTTCTTTCAATTTGTCATCTGTCAGTAGCTTATGACTGACTGAAGAAAAGCAGAGCTGTCTTAAAAGTCTGAGATGACCCCAGCTTCCCCATCAATAGTGACATTCATCTTTCAGTAATATCCCTGTGTCTGTGTCTGTTTTGTCAGAGTTGAGAGGTGAATATAAATCACAGCTAAAAAGCAGGGAGGCAACAGGAGGATTAACTACAACCTTGCGGCTCCACCTCTCCTCCTTCTGCACAGATGCACAGATAAGAGCAGACAATACACTTCTTTGAACGCAGACAGGGAGGAGAGGAGTTTGACTGATGAGCACGCTTACAGGCACACATACACACATACACACACACACACACACAAGAGGCTTGTGACAGACACATCTCCGTGAGTGTGTTATCATCTCTCTTTATGAGTCTGACAGGAAGTGAGGCTCTAAATTACATGTCTCTCTGTCCCCAATCCTGCACGCTGAACAAAATAGTTGCTTCTTAACCGTCCCTCTGCGAAACAAAGCCTTTCACATTTTACGGTCAAAGGAACAAGTTATTGCAGGTACACAGTGGGGCTTGTCCTCAGCAATGAGATGTTTGTGATGGAGGAGTGTGTATAAAACAAGCAGACAGCTGAAAGGGCACTTTGCCACTTGGCACACGGCCATTTTCCATTTAACGTCCCCTCCTTTCTCCTCCATTTCACCCTGCGTGCATCAACCTGGACTTATTTCCACCTTTACTTCTCCCTTTCTTTGGAATGCACACTTTTAAGATTTCACAACATATCAATCCATCAAACAGGATAGAGGTACCCTCATGTCAGTGTGTGGCCAGATTTTTTAGGACTAAGAAAGCTTCTCTGTTTTGGAGATCAGATCGGCATCAGAGTAGGAATGAGGACAGATGTGGAGGGGGAACGAGCGGTGGGAAAGATTACCAGGACAGCTGCAGGCGGAGCATCTACTCTTACAATAGTTTGGCAGGAGTTCAGATTTCAGCTTTGTACCACCCTTCTTTTCAGCTCCTCTCCTTCCTCTCCGTTGTGCTTTTCTCTGCCTGCCTGCCTGCATCTGCATGAATGCCGTCAAATCAAGTATTTTTAACCATCTTTTCTTTCACTTGAATGCGTGCCTTTCTTTCTCCGTCTCCCTCCTACATATCCCCCCTTTGCCATTTGCCAAAACCACAACACACTCTTAAAGCGGGCCTGCAGTCAGTTTCTGAAGGTCAGGTTTGATGTGACAGCGAGTGGGAGCGGGGGGAGGGTGGGAAGAGAGGGGGAGCTGTTTAAGCTGGCCGTGATCCACCAGCACTCCACAACACCACGTCATGATGAAAGAGGGAGAGAGTTGGAGCGAGGCGGTGTGGTGAGTTGAGACTCTATTATCATGATGTAAACATGAACACAGGCCCCACAGATGTGGTTACCTGGCACAGAGATAAACGATCACTTTTCTCAATCACCTCTGTGGCCAAGATGTGCGTCAGTGTGTGTTTCACTTTTAACTCAAACACATGTCTGGAGCCAACCAATCGGTGGATGCAGCTTTGATAATCATTTCTGACAGAGAGTTTGAGATTAGATTAACATCTTGAGGGTTTATCTAAGATTTTACTCTCTCTGCAGAATTGCAGAATATACTCTGTACTGTAGCTTCAAACTTAATTCACTTTTTTCCCCTCAAAGTTGGCACACTTAAAATGTTTCAGGGTTTTAAAATTGAGTTCAAAGAGAACACAGTGAAATCGCATGTGTAAGTCAATAGTCAAATATCCATCCAAATGTGGCCCAAATTTGAACAGAATTTCCATAAAACTCATCAGAAGAAAGTATGATTTGATTCTTGTTTGTATTCTGCTCAAGCTGGCTTCACATGATAATAAATTGCTCTTACTGCAAGTTAGGACGCAGAGACTTGCAGAGGTCTGCCTGGCATACAAACAGCCAAGCAAACTTCTAGCTAAGTTCATTAACTATATGCATAGTCACAAATCTCATAGCTCCATCTGACAGCTGACATTTTGCCATGCATTACTCTTCTTGACGTGAAGGGAAGAGTGTGTTTTATTTGTTTTAAATGTTGCGTTTTAGAGTTCGAGAAACTTTTCTTCCCTCTGTCTTTCATCAGCCAGTGTAGAATCATTTTAGTACTGATCATGTTTGGGCATCTTTATGCGAATATTAGCTGTTGGGGGCACTGAGATAAACAGTTGATAGTGTTAATCTTCCAATCAGATGCCATAAACCATTGCAGAAGAAAAGGGTACAATGAGCTTCAGTCAAACCTCAAATGATAGAATGCCATGTAGAGAAAGCAAGGGAAACATCACATTCATTTTTGTTTCATTTATGTATTTGACCAATGTTACAGTCTGTTACAGCAATGATCAACAAAAACACAAACAAGAATCAAATCATACTTTCTTATGATGATTTTTATGGAAATTCTGTTCCAATTTGGATCACATTTTGATAGATTTTTGACTATTAACTTAAACATGCAATTGCACTGTGTTCTCTTTGAACTCAATTTTAAAAACCTAAAACGTTTTAAACGTGCCAACTTTGGGGGGAAAAGGTGAATTAAGTTTGAAGCTACAGCACAGAGTATATTCTGCAATTCTGCAGAGAGAGTAAAATCTCTCACGATGTTAATCTAATCTCAAACTCTCTGTCAGAAATGATCATCAAAGCTGCATCCACCGATTGGTTGGCTCCAGACGTGTTTGAGTTAAAAGTGAAACACACACTGACGCACATCTTGGCCACAGAGGTGATTGAGAAAAGTGATCGTTTATCTCTGTGCCAGGTAACCACATCTGTGGGGCCTGTGTTCATGTTTACATCATGTGTTTGAGTTAAAAGTGAAACACACACTGACGTAGTTGGTACATCATGATTTAATGACTAAGTCTGTTTCCATTGCAGCTTGTTGTGTTTTGATTTTATTGATACACCAACCTCCATGCAGGTTTATAATGCAAACGCTGAACATTTCCGTGAAAACAGGTGGCTAGAAATGCACTTTATGGAAAGACACAAACATGTGAAGTTACTTGGGGTGGTGCAAACTGAGGTGAAGATGCATCTGTGTGAACAGAAAATTTTTCAGCTAGAGCTAAAAAATTCATGCTTATTTAAAAGATCTATAATTGACTTCATGAACATAAAAAATTAGATGAAAAGGAAAGGGACTGAGAGAGAATAACAAAAAGTTTTGGAGTTTCTGGTGAGCGTGGAGTTCAGTCAGAGGCTGACCTGAACACAGACAGAGAGACCCCCACATACACACAGTCAACTAGCTTACAGCTAACGTCTATACAGTTCATACGTTGGCTGTTTGGGGTGAATATAAACAGACTGCACAGTAGTAAAAAAGCAAGCCTCAAGTTTTGTAATTTGAGGAAGAATATCTGCCTTTACAGGCACATGGAGCTGAGTGTCATCAGCATAGCAGTGGAAATTTATTCCATAAATTTGTACAATTTGGCCAAGAGATGAAAAGCAAAGGGCCAAGAACAGGGCCTTGAGGTACTCCTTATGTCAAATCAATAAATATTTGATTTATTATTATAGGAAAGACACTGTTCTTTCAGTTATGACTTTAACCAAGCAAGAGCCAAGCCAGAGATGCCAAATTGGCTTTTGAGAATGACAGGGCTGTAATCAGACCAAAAATGTTCAAATAAATGGGCAGAAAGTTACTGATACAACTCTATCTAGTACTTTTGAAAAGAATGGAAGGTTACAGGCTGGTCTTTAGTTGTTTAGAGACCCAAAATCGAGATGTAGTTTCTTAATTAAAGGTTTAACAACAGCGGTCAGGAACAGCGGCAGTGGTAAATGATAAATTTATGATATTCAGCACTGCAGGTCCCAGAGATGGCTAGATATTTACCAAACTGGCAACAGCAGAAAATTAAACTCTGAGTGCAAAATCTGAGCCTGTCCGCTCCATGCCTCGCCATATGTGTGTGGAGCATCTGTCTGTCCACACAGGAGTCTCACAAAGGACGATGAACCTCCATTTCACCACACACACACACACACACGCACACACTCATACACACACATACACTCACCAATTCCCCTCAGTGGAAACCTGATCCCCTTCATATTTCCAGTTCAAACGCTGAGAGAAATGCCTGAGAAATGCAATTTGGTGGAGAGGCTTGGCAACTCAAACAACAACGGCAGCAAAAGCTAATGAACTTTGTGGGAAAAGATGAAAAGAAATTAGCTGCATGGCAGATATAATGTATGTGTGTGAGTATGAATGAAGACAGGTTCCCATAGTGTGGTTTTGCTGGTAGAAGTAACACTGCTGCCTTGACTATTTAAGGAAGAAAAAAGTGCACACTACTATCTTGAAGTACTGATAGTGTGTGTGCGTGTGCGTGCGTGTGTGTATGTGCGTGTGTGTGTGTGTGTGTGTATGAGAGAGAGAGAGAGAAGCATTTGCTTATCTTAAAAAGGCATTTACCATTGATTATAATGTCCAAATAATAGGCTACATTTGATGGAGAACCATTGTATACTCGAGCATTTACCTTGCTTGTTGGTGAAAGCTAAACTGTGATTTGCTCCCACTCAACACTGCTCAGCACAGCTATTGTAGCATAATATCAGGGTGGAGAGAAAAACTCAAATCATCAGTGTTTGTTTTCCTTTTTTAAAAGGCCACATTTCGCCATGAACCTTTAATAGTCCAAAAGAGCCTGGAGGAAAGGATGATGGAGAGAGCAGAGGACAAAGAAATGTAGCAAAGAAAAGACAAAAGGGGAAGGACATGAGAGCAGCCCCGACCGTTTATCCCAACTAATCTCTTTTCAAGGCGCAGGATCTTGCTGCTTTTTAATATTCCAAATGTAGAATAAAGTTCAGGACATAAGTCATGTTTATTCCTCTCCATCAGCTGAATGGCCGTGCACTGGCAGGTAGGCAGGCACTCTCTCATTGGAGCAGTTCGAGCTTGCCAAAGCTATAAAAGCAGCTATAAAAATCACCTCCAGAACCAGCTCAGATGCCGGCCATATGGCTGCGAGTTTAACAAGGACAAACTGCACCTCCTCACAGCTGCCTGCTCTCTCGGGTTCAATCCTTCCCTGTTTCTGCCTTTTTCTTCTTTAATACTCTTCCCGTGTATCTGAGCTCTTTGTCCCCTTTCCTGACTGGCCCACAGTATCTGCTTTACCAGTTAGTTTTTTTTTTCCCTTTATGCATTGGTCAATAAATTAACTCAATTTGTCGCCATTGTCTCCCAGTGTGCTGCAGAGATCCAAGTAAATAGCTGACAGCTATGCAGTATAAAAGAGATCCACTTCATCATGTGCGGCTATGTTCCTGTGACAGTCTAAACCAAAAAAGTTCAGGCCTTTTCTTGAGGTTACTGGAGCCATATTGAGCCAATGATACTAATTCAAACCTTTTTTAAATATAGTTCTCATTTTTCAATTCGACTCCAGTTAGTGTTGTAGTACTCAAGACTACTCTCAAGACCACGTTTTGAAGGTCTTGTCTCAGAATTAGTCACATTTTTACTCAGTCTTATCTCAGTTTCAGATGAACAGGACTCTGGATTTTATTTCAAGATCAGTCAAGACCACAACTACAAAGAAATTACTAACTTGCCTGTGCCTTGTCTGATTTATTTGTTAAAAGCATTACTGTGATTGGATGTAAAACTTCCTGCTTCAAATGCAACCAATATCTTGACTCATTTATAATTTAGAATTTTTGTCACCATTACCAGCTGTCACCCCTCCCCAGCTCCCATCACATAAACTCCAAGAGAGTAAATGTGGGAGACAGTAGAAGAAGCTGTAGCTGTCTGGGAGGAGATGTCAGCCAAATCTTTTGTAATAAAATGAGTCTACCTAAACCACAAAGCGCTCATCTGCAAAACAGCGTCCAAAAGACAACACACAGCAGGGTGTAAATTCTGCAATGCAACGCTTCCAAGGTGACTGGGACCATGTCAAACTTTTTTCTGCACGTAGAAAGGATGCTTAAGTAAAGTGTAATATACATAAATATTAGCTAATGTCAGCTGCAACATAAATGCTACACACAATGTTACCACTCCCTCAAATATACAGAAATGGACAACATAACAGCTCCCCAAAAGTGAGGCCAAAACATCTCGATTGCCCCCTTGTTGCTGGCTGCAGTCATAAACTCCGCCCCCTCCATGTTAGCAGATGGGACATGGGCCAAATAATAAATAAAAGTACATGTCAAATAAATATTTCCCAAAGATGTTTTTTATCATTTTGGGTAGTTCTTATCATGCTGATGTATGTTCAATTGTTAAGTTTTTTGTAAGTTTGGTTCTATGTAGTTATTTGATGCTATAAAAAGTGGGCTTCAGGTCATGATTGAGAGCTGAGCCGTGCTCGTGATTGAATTGGCTGTATGGGCGGGAACTCAAAAGTGCAGCTAAGCCGCTGATCAATACTGCTCCAAATTACAACACCAATGTAAAACAACAGCACTGCTATCCAGGATATTTTGGCTTCATTTTTGTACAGTGGGAGGAAGTGGAGACGTGTCGTCCATCTTTATTTACGTCAATGCTCCCTCACTTGGGTGAGAGAGCTGGAGATGTGACAGCAATTGGTCTTGACTCTGTCTCATCATGCCTTGGCCTTGGTTTTCTTTGTCTCAACCGCTTTAAGCCTGCGTCTCTGCCTTCATACACTCTAGTCTGACTTGGTCTTAGGTGGTCTTGACTACAACAGTGCCTCTTGCAGCTATGTCTTCCTGTTCCTTCACTCTCTCCGTCAGATTTGAAGAATACCTCAACAAGCAGTTTCTGTGACAACAACCACATTTAACTTTGTTTTGCTTTAGTTAATTAAAAGCATTTAATTGAATTTAAGATGAAGAAAAAAACATCACAGGCTCCCTTTTCTTCAGCGTTTTAGTCATTTGTCAACAATGAGGACTTCAGTCTACAAGTGTACTCGTGCTGGCAATTCTCCATCCCCTGGGCCCCTTTTCTTTTCAGCCAGGCTTCAGGTCTGCTGCCCTGTCATTAGCTCTGAGCTTTAATTAACAGACACACCTGTCACCACGCTGTGCACACACACAGCAGGTCATACCGGGGACGCTGGGGAATTCCCGCTAAAACTGTATTGCCCACCAGATCACGTAGTTGTTGATTTGCTTCGAAGAAAAGAGTGCTGTTGGGAATCTTTCACCCCCCACAGGTGTTTGCGGTTGAAGTAGGACTCGTCTCATCCAGTGTGTTTGTGTGTGTTTGTACATCGAGTGTCGAGACCTGGATGAGCGGGTGGGTGGGGAGCAATGCTAATGGGGACATCTGTGGGATTGGGACTGGGTGCGCATAGAGCGAGGGGCAGCAGGTTTGTTGGTTGTCTGCCATGCTAACAAGCAGAGTTAAAAGCCCAGAGTGACAGCCCTATTAGAGACTAATGGAGGCTGAGACAGCTGAGACCCTCACACACACACACACACACACACACACACACACACACACACACACACACACACACACACACACACAATAAAAGACCACCACACCCAAGAGCAACCAAGTGACTCCCCCCTGAGCTCCTCCGCCTGTCTTTACCTTCATCCCTCCTGTCCTCCCTCCCTGTAGTTAAAGATCTTTATGGGTGAGGGAGTGGCACGGGGACGGGCCGATTGGATGGGCTCTCATGCTATCAGCCGTCCCTGGAGGTAACAAAAGGTCAAGGACTCTCATTTTTCATCTCAGCCAATTACCCTCCCATTCCAACCTGGCTTTCCTCTGTCTCTCCATCTCACCCTCTTACCCCGCTGTGCTCGATCCAGTCCTCTAATCGCATCCATTCTGCCTCACATGAGTGCGCACACACACACACACACACACACACACACACCCATGTCATTCCTCACACACATGCACACACAGTCCCACAATGTCCTTCAAATAAAAGGCTCAAATAGGATGACAAAATGCAACTATTCGAGAAAATAAGAGTCCAGCTTGCTTTGAAAAAAAGAAAATTCCTCTTCAATTAACATTCCTCTTCCTACAGAAATCCTCCCTGTAGCAGGCAACATTCATGCGTGTTTCAAGCTATACTAGATGGCGCGGGGTCCCTGCTGAATTCACGGATGTTTGAATTTCTGAGACTATGGTTTGGTTGTGTGTTTGGGTGACCCAAGGCTCCAGTCCCCATCAAGTCCCGCGGGGGAGAGGCTTGGGCAAGGCCTGACCTTCTAGCGCTCTGTGGTATGCTAAATATGCAGCAGGAAACAAGCTGAACATCTATCTGTCTACATAAAAAGGCGGACTGTTTGCCTGCAGGCCAGGATATGAAGGGACACTGCAGAGGATAGAGAGCTGGACCGCTGTTGAAGCTGTCAAATGTGTGTGTGAATGTGTGTTTGTATGTGTGCTGGGAGGCAGCCGGGGGGGTACTAGGCGTGGGTGATGTTGGCGATTACTTCTAAGAGGGACTACAATTAACCCTTAGCTTCTCTGTGACCCTCTCATTCCCATACTTAACCCCTCCCAGAGGTCAGAGGGCAACAGGCTCTAAGTGGCCTGTGGGTCTCTAACAGGGCAATTCGCAAATGAATCTGTGACAGTGAGACGACAACAGAAGCCTACAGAGGAAAGGGAACAGAGCGGCATCGTAAAGATTGGCTCTCACTGTTAGCATTCATACACAGTGAGTGAAAGTGCCAGCCGTTGATATTTTATGAATAATGCACCTTAACAGGTACCATTCAGTATACCTGTTATACTGTATGTCGTGCAGTCAGGTGGATTCATGTGTTGAATGTAAGGTGATGAACTCCAATATCAGTCAACGGGCAGGTCTCATCTGAAAAACTTTTACCACTGAAGAGATTATTTATGGCAGTGCATCCATCTTGAAATGCAATTCTGAATTTTATATTACGTTATTGATGCCATATTGCATTATTGATGATTGCTGGAGCTTGTGATGCAAGATGAATTTCTGTGCGAAGAGACAAGTGTCTGAAGTGTTAGAAGAGATCACCGCTTTTTCCACACGTGCGTCCATTAAGATATATACGAAGTCTTGCGAGATCGACGCCACATCCTACCGGCTACATGCTACAGTTGACATTTCTGCTAAAAACATGGCGAAAATGGTGTCTTTTGTGGTTAATTTTTAATGTCGCAGCTCGTGGACACTTGGATTACACCACAAAAGCAGGATGGAGACGTTTTGTGTTTGTTTTGTGTGTGTTTTTTTAACGTTTTATCCGTGGTCACCATTCACTGCCATTGTACTGGATGAGGCTGCTACCTTGTTTCTCCCAAAACTCCAGGATTGTCTTGTGAACTGTAGACCTTCACCCATCATCACATCGGCATAGTGGTGAGTACTGAGTGGCTTATTCTAACAAAGTGGAATATCGCTTTAAGGAAAAAGACTGTGCATTTAGAATAAGGGTTTCTTGAAGAAGGATTCTGAGTAAAGGCTCATTTATGCTAAACATTAGATACACACACAAATACAGATACAGAGCTTTCTGCCCGATCATTTCGTCCATATTTGTGCACGTTTTCTGAAAGCTTGTGGATGAGGACAAAATGGATCAGTACCTCCAGTAGTCGTTAGAGGCAGTGTAGCAGTGTTGCCAATAGTTCAAGAGAGACACGATCATGGGACACGATGAAGTATTAAAAATATTTTGGAAATTATGTTTTCTGTCATTCAGTGAAACTAATTCTCCTCCACATGTCGTGATGTATTTAAAAGCCACACAGACCACCCATCTACACTGCTGCCTCCGATTTTTGCCTCTTTTATTAAAGTACATTATTACAACCTCCTCAAGAGTCGCCATGCTAGTTGTTGTCAGAAAACTGTGACTCTTCTTCTTCTTCTTTTGGGCAACTTTTGACTCTGGGTGGGGTCCTCTGGTGGTTGTATGGCTTAACATCCATGCTAATGTAAAGGACACGTGGAAGTATGTGAGCAGTGATGGTTACCTTGTTAGAAATTCAACTTTTGATGTATTAATGTTACAGTAATTTTTGTGAGTCACACTGCTTGAACTTCAACCTTTTTCTGTGATTCTCATTTCCTTGGAAGTTCAGCTATGATGCTTATTATTGCAGGTCAGGTTTATGTAGATTTATAAGAGGCAGAGAGAGTGCAGAGAGATAATGAGTGAGTCCAGAAGTGAGGAGGGAGACCTTTCCTCCCACTCTCCACAATAACTTTCCTGCCTAAATTTCCACCAAACAACACAGAAAGTCAGCCAAGATCAGGGATTTACTGTGACTCATTAACTGTGCTCGTACAGTGTTTATGACCACACGTGACCCTCCTCCTCCGCTGTGATTCCAGGGTGATGAGTGTACCTGTGCCCCCAGGAGGGACTCACAGTTTGGGTATGCCCTCCATGGAGACCCCCTGGCTCTCAGTGCAGAACACTGGAGCCAGGCTGCCTGAAGTGGTTCCCCAGAGAGGTTGAAGGGGGGGTTATGGGGAGGTCTAGAGTTTAGGGCGTGTGTGTGTGTGTGTGTGTTTGTGGGGGGGGGGGGGGGGGGGGGGGGGGGGGGGTGATTTGTCAAGCAGATATGTACACGTTGACGGCAGGTTTTGAACCAGCGTGGACACATCTGCACAATAGATTTCGCTCAATTAGTCACACAATGTTGTTTATTTTACATGAGGCAGATACACACAATCCAAACCAGAGCAAAGAATGGAGTGTGGCTCGACTCTTTACAGTGTGTAAGGTCTTAAATATGGTCCATGTATGTATTGTCTGGACATAAAGGCTTTGACAGTTGAAGTCACAGTGAACAATAGTCCGAGGGTCTGAAGAAAGAGAAGTTTCTACAGTGTTTGAAAGACCCTGTCAGCACTTATTCTGAAATGAAAAGAAAGACAGAAAATGAGGGAAAGACAACAAAAACACAGCTGGTAGTGTGAGATGAGAGGAAAAAGTCTCAGCTTCGAGTTGTGAAAACACAATCTCTGTCTACTTTGAATACCCCAGTCCCCTCCTGTGAGGGGAACCACGGCCAGCCATTGCTTCAGTGCATTTACATGGGCACGTTTACTCCCACTATGGTTTACTGTTAATTTAATGGTAAATGTGAGCAAGATTTAAGGTAAAGTTACATTCAATTCAATTTGTTTGTACTAACGTTACTCATTTATGCAGTAACTTATACACTGAATAACTGAATGGGCGTAGTAAGACCCACGCACTCTTCCAGTAAGCAGATATTACTGACAGTGATTCACTAGAACTTCACAACAGCACCTTTTACAGAAACTTCATAACTCTCAGATCCTATCTTAACTGGTAACCATGGTAATTAGGGTTAAGAGCTGACCTAAGACAAAAGCCTTTACAGTTCCTAAGACTATGTCTCTATGTTTGCATAAGATAGAGTATGGGTTTTACAAATCTTTCCAAACCTTAGGATAACCGTTAAGCTGTCCTAATTTTCACTTTTCCACCTAAAGTAGTTGCTGACTTATTTACTGGTGGTGTTCACTCACACAGCTAACGGGAATGTTACCTGTCTAATCGGTATGGCTGCACTTTTATTGATTTACCCGCTAGAGGCCAGATATGTTGGACACTGTGTCTGCTATCATAGCCTACTCTCTTTCTTTTATTTCCAAAGTCTGTTGTAAAATAAATAAGTTTTCCCAAAAGACCATCTTTGGATTTCTTTACAGATGTTACCAAAAGTTAATTTATTTTCTCTCATTTTTTTGGTGTCAGTATGTTTCAATGATGAAAAAAAAAGAGAAGAGAGAGAAAAGTAGTGTTGGTTGCTAGATAAAATACATAAAAGTTGATAAGCGATGCTGGATTTAATAATTTGCTTCTGTAATACCAAATTACCAAAAATCCTATCAGAGACTCTTCCTATCTTTACTTCAGATAAGAAGGTTCTGTAACATATCACTGCTTCAGAAAAATTACAAATATTTTCCAGAGAACTTGTACTGTATTTACTCCACAATTCTCCCATGTTTCAGCTTCTCCTTTTTAAAACTCTGCCTTTTTCCAATGCAGGACAAAAATATCTCACTAAAACAACCGTTTGTCAGTTACTTCCTCTGCCAGCTGAAACCGTACACTTTGGTCAGTTTGAGCATGTTTGGTTTCCTGGATTGTTATTCCATGGTTTTTGATCCTTGCTGGCGCTGAAGGGCTGCTGACAGAGACAAATACACGGCTGTCCACAGAGCTGACACTCACACTCGTATGTGAGAGGAAGACGTTAAAATATTGCACACTCTGTACTTGTAGAGATGGCTGTGTTGGTTTATAGGCCTACAGAATGAGAATTACAGAAATACAGCCTTGCTTGAGTTTGGCCCTGTTTGACTCTACATAAAAGCAATATAAGATGTTTAAATAAGCCTGGGTGTCAGGACAAGCGATAAGTTTATACATTTGATTCAGATTTGTCACATACTCAAAGACTGAGACACCATGTTATAAAAGGTTTAATGTATTATTAATGAAGGATATAAAAGGGCTGGTGGAAGACAGGAATTGTTGCTCTTGTCTCTAGTCCAAACGTGAGCAGTGTGATTACAGAGAAGATGCCCGGCTTGGCAGGATCAGCGAGTCCACAGCAGATTATTGTTTGAATTACATGAACATAAGAACAGTCTTTATCTCCGCAGGTCTGTCATTTGCCTGACGTGCAATTCTGCTGGGGGGTCATTATCTTGTACACAACCACATGCACATGTTTGCACATGCGCACACCCTGAAGATGCATGTGCAGGATACAACCACAAACATTCACGCAGTGTCTGTCTCTCCCTAAATGCAAGTATATGTCATTACATTTCTTCTTGACAACTTTATGTTGAGATGGATTTTGAATTGTCCTCGCTGCTGCTGTGATGCATATTTTTCTATTTTTCAGTACCGGAACTGTAAAACATGGCAGGAACACTTTCCATGTAGATCGCCACCAGTGTGTGTGCATTTTGTCCCAGTCTCTTTCTCCCCTGTGTGTGTCCATTCTACTGTCTATGTGAATGCCGTGCTTGAGTTTTCCCACTTGTGTGCTTGTGTAGTCTGTCCTCTTTCCAGGTATCCATGGTGGAGAGGAAGTTATGTGACTTAGATCTGCTGGTGAAACCTGGAAGCTGCTTGGCTTCCTCTCAGATCCATATTCACTACACGTTTATAGTCTATGATTTTGTCATCCTGATTGTCTATGTGGTAATTTTACTATGTTGGTCTATTCTGTACACACAACATCTCTTGCATGTCTGTCCATCCTAGAAGAGGGACCCTGTTGGTATTTTTGAGGTTTCTTCCACTTCCACTGACCAAATTGCAACCTGCCTTCCCACCTCTCCATCCTCTAGTAGCTCCAGTAGTCTGCCTGACTCATTGATCTTTCATCTGACTGAGGTTTGTGACAGTTAGAATCTATGGTCCCGACCATGGCTCTGACATATCAGTACCCTAACTGTGCTGTGTATCAACTTTTTTATCCTTTAAACTATATAGCAACAAGGGTATTTTAACAGTCATGAATGACTGTTTTGGATCTGAATTATTATTTTTTGGATGGATCTGTTCACTAGTTGCTAATCAGTGAAACAAACCAGGTCCATTCCCCCTGTTAAATATTAACAAATCACCTACTAGCTATGTAAATAAAACTGAACTGACTTGACCTGACTGTGGAAAAGAACATGGCAAGCTAGCATTAAGTGCCTCTCTTGGGTCTAATTGTGAGGATGACAAAAACCAAAACACCAGAATAAGAAAACGCAAACCAACAAATAGTCCTTTTGCTTCTTGAGTCGAATCACCACACGGAGTAACTGTCGTGTGGTGTCACGGAATAACTGCTCAAATCACAAATGTCCCACACTGGTCAACACCATGGACGTTCATTATTATGAAAGCTGCTCAGTGGCGCATGGAGCCGACTTGTCATTTTGGGTCACTGGGCATCACGTGGCTGTGTCATTACACGGTTTGGCCACTTTCTTAAATTTGCTTCAAAGCTCGAGGTCAACTCCTTGTGTGGCTGTCAAACTATTTTTAGTGCCCACCCATACAGACATTGCACCAGTCAAATTACCAGTACACACAGTGTGTACTGGTAACAAATATGAACACCCTCTGGAAAAAACTAAAAAAAAATAAAATAATAATAATAATAATGATGATGATAATAATAATAATAATAATAATAATAATAATAATAATAATAATAATAATAATAATAAACACCATGAGCTGCGTCTGCCTCACACACAAATCATCACAAAAATGTTCACCACATAGTCACCTTCCACAGATCCTGCCATCAGGACTGAAGAAAAGTGATATAGCAGATTCACCTTTGCCTATTTAATTGCCAGCCTCTCTCTCCAGCTGTCTCTCTTTCATCCCTCTCTCGGAGCGCCGTTGCTGAGGTCTAGTTTCACGGGCTTAAATTGAATCAGGAAAATCAACTTCATCTTCATCCTCATCTTTAATGAGGGAGGTGGAGGGATTTCCAAGGTGCTGCTCTGCCCTGTTTTCTTTAGAAAGGTCTCACTGTTCTGGGAAGGAAGCCTAGAGAAGTGGATTAGCTAAAACCCAAAGGAAGGAAGAAACAGATATGCTGGACCACATCACACCACGCACACATTAGAAACGAACCTACACGGCGGGACGGAGAGGTGTTATAAGAGCTCTGTGGAGGTTACTCCCTTCCAGCTCAGAATCAAAAGGGACCAGAGAGGAGAGGGAAGGAGGAAAATCTAAAACACATTTTCACCCTTCGCCCTGACATGTGGAACCTGTACAGGGAGTGTTTTCTTTTCATCTGGCTGTGATGGGGGCCGAGGGGTTTCTACAGTGTCCCCTCTGCCCTCTCCTCCCAGGGGGGCTGTGCTGACCTAATTATCAACCAGGACACCCGCTCGCCGAGAACAACAGCACCTTCACAGCTTCATGCTAAGGCTCCATATCCTTCGCTAGCTTAAGTCCAACGCCATGTCACCACCTCGCTAAGTGGTATTGTATCCTATTGTGCTGTGGCCTGGACGTCTGACTGAACTCATGGTCATTCATAGGAAACCGTGGCTTCCAGTAAGGTTATCTCCTCACATAAGAGTGAAGTCACCCTTTGTGTTTTAATTAACTGGAATATCTTGCTGAGAGAAGTGGGCTCAACAGTGCAGCTGGACTGGCACAGTTGCCTCGAGATATTTGCAGGTGGGAAGCTGCTACACACTAAGCGACCAAAAACAAGGAAAATTGTGCCCTCAAAACCCTCAAAACACATGCTCATTCACTCTGACTGTTTGATCTGAATGAGACTGAACCATGATTAAGTTCCTATTATTGGTTACATGTTTCCAAGACGAAAACAACCTCCAAGTCCAACCCAGGGCAGGGAATAAGCTGTGGTTTTCTTGCTGGGTTTAGCTACTGGCACCCTGAGGCTGAGTCATGGCTAACTAAACCAACCCCAGTTAGCAGCTAGCTAAGTTACTTTAGCAACAAGTGAAACTATCTTTCCAGGAAACTCCATAAACAACCTTCGGGCTGTATTTCCTGGTGACGTTGGAAGGCTGTGTTCGTCTTTATTAATAAATAAGCAGTTTAAGCTATCTGTCCACCAGGAAACTCTGTAATTAAA
The DNA here is from genome assembly GCA_027495735.1 of Lutjanus campechanus. NCBI lineage: Eukaryota > Metazoa > Chordata > Actinopteri > Lutjaniformes > Lutjanidae > Lutjanus > Lutjanus campechanus. Next base: position 29,706 of record JAJHUR010072490.1, on the reverse strand, counting down.
TATCAGAGTTAAAGCTGAGCAGCTGGAGGACACGAGAGAGGAAATCACAAAATATTTTCTTCTCAAAATATGATCCAGTTTCAACCAAATCAGTGAATAAACTTCCTTAAGTTGTGCTTTTGTTCAGCGAGGTTCATTTCCCAGTAACACTTCAGTCTGCTTTGGTGAATAAGATGTATTCTCGCTCCGGTGGCATCATAGGTGAGTAAGTGTTTCAGTGGACACATATTAGTGTACACCCCAGAATGCAGCATGGGTCATCAACAAAAAACAAAAAGAAAAAAAAAACAACAACAAAAAACAAAACAAAAAAACAAAACAAAACAAAACTTACACATAAAAAACAAACTTGCATATAGTGCAAGATATATATTATAAAAACACTAAAACATTGATTTTGATTTTATGGTAACTTTAAAGGTACATGTAGGTGGATTTTTTACATTTGTACAGAGCCAGGTTAACTGTTTCCCACTAGTTCTAGTCTTAATGCTAAGCTAAGCTAACTAACAGCTGGCTGTAGCTTCACACTTATTGAGACATGAGAGTGGCATCAATATTCTCATCTAACTTGTCAAGAGAATATCTACAAACTTTTTTCTGTCATTGTTGGGTCAGATACTGGCATGTAGGTGATGTATAAGCCTATTACAAGACACATATAATAAAAACACTCAAACATCAATCATTTATATACATCATTAATTAGTATCATCGGTAACACCTACTATATCATGACAAAGTGTCTGCCATGAAAAAGGTCTACTGTAAGTGTATAGGCAGTGGGGGAAATTAAAGAGTGTGGTAACATTACAGAGATAAAGTTAAGGCCTGAAGGAGAGGATGTGTGGGTGTGATAAAGACCACCAACCTCCACCCTGTGTCAATGCACCGTGTACCTGTAACCTCAAATCTGTTGTCAACTGCCGTTACTCGCTCACAGACACTTTGAAAGAAGGGTTTTCCTTCCCCCCCTGCAGTTTCAGAATCCCCCCCACCAGCTGAGGAGATGACGAGCAGCAGGCCGCCCACACACTGCGTGGGGTCCATGTTAACACACTGTTGTGCCTCAGTGACGCTCTGCTGGGTTGTGTCTCAATGATGGGATCCCCTCTCCCACACTGCTCACACGTTTTAGAGATAAGTTAATGCTCTCGATAATGACATTCAAATAAAATGTGTGGTCTCATAAGAAGTCTGAAGGGTTTCGATAAGTCTTTCTTACAGTGTACTATCAGCTGTCGAAGAACAGTGGACGTCACTGTTTTTATCTGATGTAAAAATGAAAATATTCACACCACATTGCTAGAGATGGCACAACAACCGCAAACTGTCAAACAGTCAAACAGTCAGACTTTGATCTAGCTTAAAATACATCAGAAATTATTGGATTACCAAAATAGTACAGACATTCATCTTCCCCTCAGGATAAACTGTAACAACTTTCAATGTAGCGGCATCATGAGGTCAAACTTTAAATTTGTCCAACTATTTCATGACCATACTTGACCATCAGTCTCAGATGGACTTTGTGTTTAGTGCCAATAAGGAAATTTTAGCTTGCTAACACACTAAGCTGAGATGGTGAACATGCTTAACATCAGCATATTTGCACTGTCATTGTGGGCATGTTAGCATGCTTTTATTAACATTTACAAACTGTGCCTAATGCTGCCTTCAAATGGAACTTGTGAGTGTGTGGTTACGACACTGAAGTCATGGACCCGATATGTTTGGTATTCAAGTGGTTTAGTCGTGAGAAAAATGCTGCTAGGTGACACAAATGCCAGACCTGTCTGCATCTAGAAGCAATTGAAGCTAACACCTTAGCAAGCTAATGAGCGAGTCACACAGTGCAGGAAATGCTAATATTTTCCTCAAACATATGATACAATTACAAAAAAAAACAACCTTTATACAACTAAAATTACAATTACCCTACCATGCAATGAAAAATTATTTATCATGGCCTACGCAATGGCTGAAAACACGTCACAACTTGTAAACCCGGGGCTTTCAGAAAATTTCCATTTTGAACATCAAATACCATAAGAGAAGGGCGTTCCTAACTGTTCTCGTGTTCATGGTGAACATGACCTCATTTGAAGGCAGCATTAGTGCAGCCTAACTGATCTGCTAGCATGGCTGTAGATTCTCTCCGGTTAAACAAATCTCCAGGTCAGACAGACTTATTTGGAGGAGATAACACATGCAGATGTCAAAATTATCATCCAAACTGTCCATTGCAAACATATCACAGTTTACAGAACAAGTTGTTGGATAACTTACCATACTTACTGTAACTATATGTTGTAACTATATTTTGTTTTTTGTTTTACCTGTAAATAAATGATTTCAATAATTTGGCAAAGTGTTGGCTTGTTTACAGCCTACACATCTGCTAATTTATTTTTTTTTGTAAAGTGATTTAGACCGTTTCCAGATGTCACCAATTACATTGGTGAGTAAAATATTAGAACTTATTGTTATAGATGCAATTTTATAAATGATGAGTTACCATTTTGCTTTGTCTTAATCTGATAACCAACATATTGTTAGTTAAAGAATTACAGTGACACACTTTTTGCAAAATGACTATAAACAAATTAAGTTAGTTTCATTTCTGTATAAAGGGGAGACTGCACGAACATTTGCATTTGTTGGTGTGTCCTAGGGTGGTTGCGAGTGAGGTAACATGGGGGTCTCCTTCTTATGGATTCTCATCAGGGAGACCATAAAGATCAGCTAACCACAGCATGTCTCTACCATAACGCTGAGCTGACTCATGAGCAGTGACAGGCTCACCACAGTGTAGGCAGGAGAAACCACAGGGGAGGTGGGAGGTGACAGTGAAGCAGGGGGGGGTAAACTAACCATGAACGAACTGGGAATCCCTCTCGGTCTGATCCGAAGAGGTGTGGTGAGTTACAGGGGATACAGTTGAGTGCATGAAGTGAGCTTCAGCAGAGCAGAGACTCTGAGCTTCGCAGGTGGTGCAGAGGTGGACAGAAAGTGCAAACCTAAAGGTCAAAGGTTTCTCCACATGTTTACACTTTTCACTTGTAAACTACAGCAAAAATCCCAGTGAGAAAGACTCAGAGAGTAGTGGAATTTTTAAAAAAGTTATTCTTATTGGGAAAAACAATTCCTGTCATTACAGGTAAGTCAGTTACCATAACCACCGTGACACACTTTGATATGATGAGTGCCTGATATGTAAAGATGCAAAAGGGAAATTATGTGAGCAACCAAACCGGACATAAACATGTATCTTGATAAACAATTTCACATCGAAGGAGATAAAACTCAACACCATGTAAACAAAACCACACAGCCCAAAGTGGGCTTGGCAGTTTCACTAGGAGGAGTCATACTGAAAATATAGATGTGCCCCTTTTACTTCCAGTAAAACTTGATTGAAGTAATGAGCTTGGCGGCCCTGTGGTCAATGACCAGCCATTTTGACTGTTTGTCTTTTGTCTTCTGGGAAAACAGCGCTTTTCCTTCCTGAATGCGTAGGTGATATGTGCTAGAGCAGGTTTGGAAATGACAACAGGTTGCTGCAATTGTTTGTGGTAACTCAGAACGAAAATGCGCACATCCGGAAAAACCTTTGAACGGATGCAGCAATTAAAATATTTCACAATCTCAATATTGCAGAACATATGCATGGTAACCTATGTATGGGACCGACTTATATTTTGATATATTGCATGATATTTTCAAACATATGTAATGTTTTGTTCATTCCTTCTGAGTTAGTTGGTGGGGATTTTGCATGTCTCCCAGAGTGAGTGGTGACAGGCAGGTTACTGGTGTCGTATGTCTCAGTGTTATGGCCTCAGGGAACTTCTGAACCTCTAAAATGGGGTGAAATGACTTAAAGGCAGTTTGGGGCGAACCTCACATTCTAAGGTCAGAGGTCGCATTGGAGCAGCAGTGCGAGTGCTAATGTGTTTGGGTAGAAAGACACTGGCGAGTTACTGGAAACCTACCTCCTGAAAAGAGAGCTTCCTGCTGACATGTGAAACCTGTGAAAGTGCAGATTCACTGTAAAAAATCATACAGGAATTTAATGGAATCAACTAATATTTTCTCATTAAATGAACATAAATAATTAAATTAATGTAAATGAGCAAATTCTATTTTTTCAAGTTATTAATTTAATTCATTCATTCATTCATTGTCCGTAACCGCTTATCCTTGACAGTTACATTTATACAGCTTAACAGACTTCCTTCCTCACTCTCTGACATATCGGATGTAGCCCGTGTTTCTCCCTGGAGTTGTAGCAACTAGCTAACAGCAGCTACCAGGAAACTCAGCGTTACCTGAATAAATTACAGATATATCTGTGTTCAAACATTGTTGAAAACATTTGGAATAATGCAAGTACACAACTTGGGTGCTTTTAAAGCAGATATTAATGCAAGAATGGTACATTTTGTGTAAAATTGGGAACTGACTCAAAAATGTAAAAGGAAATTTGTAATGTTCATCAGTGTGACTGAAGAATTGTTGGTTCAATGCAATATCAAGTTTATTTGATTAAAATGACCTCAATTTATCTTGTCAAATTCAATCAACATAAAATTTAAAGGTAGCCCAGACACCAAATGTTTTAATTTAAAACAAATAGATCAATCACATGAACACATGTACAGACCGACAGAGAGAAAATGAAGAGTTACCATGAGTCAACCAGGCTGTTATAATTTCCACAACTGCAGAGGAGACAACTTCCTCTAGAATTCTGTGTTGTTGCACAGTTTGTCCATTTGGAGCAAACTCCTTCCTGATAAAGCTTGCTCAGACGTCTGGGTTTCAGCGTTCCAATGGAAAATCTTGAAGCCCGTGCTGTACTGTACCACAGGCGCTCTTTCTTCCCAGGCTCGGAGCTCCTCCCAGCTGCGCTCCACCTGACGGGTTTTCCTTCTCCTCAGCGGCCAGACGGACCACGCCACGAGCCAGACTGGAGCACAAACACAGGCGGGAGAGTAAAGGTTGGCAGGTGTATAGAGAGACAGTAGGGTGGAGGGAAAGTGAAGGAAGGATAGAGGCCTGACTTGAATTGTACTTAAGTGTGGAAGGGGGTGGGACAGGTAGCGAGAAAGAGCGAAAGACGGAGAGACCGACTGAAGCTGCGTGCTGTTGTGGGTACGAGGGGAAAAGAGAGATGGAAACCCAGACACAAACATAAACATTGGCTAGCACTTCAATGATTCCTCTCTCTGGCTCTCTGCCTCCCCCCTCGCCTCCCCCCACTCACAAGCCAGGCATAAATAAATATAACATGGAAAGCATCAGACTGGCCCCATACATCTCGGCAGTCTGAAGTCAATGAGAGAAGGGAAAATCGTCATGTCGAGTTTTGTCGTGTGTCGTTTCCATCATAAAAAGACCAATTGGATTAGAGCGTCGGCCTGTCGCTGCCTCTCCTCCGACATCCAAATCACGTCAGCTGTAAACTCAAGTGGCCACTGAGAAATGCCTTCGTGTCAGATTTGTCCCTATAAAGTCATAAAATCTAAAATAGAAAAGAGAAAATAGCAAGATGGTCTCATATTTCACCTCCATGGCAGAGAGAGACACATAAAAACACACTCACACTTAAAAAATCTGGAAAAAAGGGACCTCTGAGGGTCATCTGAGGGAGAAGGGAATGAAGGAGGAGTGTGACTGATGGACTCCAGGCACAGAAAATTGACAATAACCATGTCCTGTACCACACACACACACGCACACGCACGCACACACACACACACACACACACACACACACACGCACACAAACTGTTCAAAAATAACATTAAAGCCTCATGAAATATGGCTTTAGATAATAAAAATGCATAAATGATATAAAAGCTTAGTTTCTCAATAAGAAACCACAAAGATCTGAGTGAAAATAAACATGAATTACTATTAGAAACGATGGTTCAAAAACAGCACATTTTACCGTTCAGAACATTTCTGAATGATGATTGATTGATTGATTGATTGATTGATTGATTGATTAATTGATTGATTGACTGATTGATTGATTCACTGTGTGGGTGTGGCAGATCACGTTTTGATTGACAGTTCCCTCTGGAGTCAATTAAGCGATGCACTGTTGTAGCAGGTGGCAGCAGCAAAATGTATTTTTGCCACCTAAAAAGAATGACCACCTCAAAAGTCAATTTTGATTTAACTGGTTTGTATTTGCTTTGCCGTCAGACAGCTTTTCCCAGTGGAGAACCATTTGCTCTCTTCAAGGCCACCAGGCTCCTTGGACAAAAACTGTCATTTTACCTCACAGGACACAGGAGTTGCTGGAATCCCGCTTCCTCGATCTGTTAGTTAGTTAGTGTTACTGTGTGACTTTGGTGTTTTAACACATTAGTTCAGATCCGAACTAACGGTACTTGCCACAGATCGAGGTAGCGGTAGACCGCAACTCCCATATTCTGTGAGGTAAAATGACTGTTTTTGTCCAAGGATTCTGGCAGTGCTGAGGAGAACAAACAGTGGCTTTGGTTCCCCGTCGAAAAGGGCTCTCGGAATGCAAAGTATAGCAGTGAAAACGTTTTAAATATAGTGTACAGTTAAACTGATACTGATTTCTGAAACATAAAATTAGTTTTGTCAAAAGAGTCTGAAGCAATGTATCAGCTTCACTTCCCCTTTGTTGCGTTGGCTCAGACTTGGAGCCGAGAGATCAGCAGCAGGAGCAGAAACGTTTTGTTGCACCCACTTTGCAAATGACTTGTGATTTTTTTTATGATTGCTTCATGGAATCAATTGTATAATTTTCATAATAAATGTCCAAGCACAAGCATGCCCACTACAAATGCAATATAGTGAACCTAAATGACAAAATCTTTAATACCTTTTAGATGTTTACTATTATGTACAAGAGACCCTCTAACATGGTTAGAAGGCCATTGTGGATTTGAGTTTCCAGAGGCTTTAACACACACACACACACACACACACACACACACACACACACACACACACACACACACACACTGGGCGCATTGCTCTCCCTTTCGAAGACACAGTGTCACAGATTACTGCGGCTCCTTGGTCTGGCTGGTAATGACATCATGCCTGGGTCTGCTCCCAGAGATCCCTGCTGCTGGCACACGGCCAGCCCTACATCTGCAAAGAGCCCTACGCATACACACAAACACACAGATGCAAACACGCCACAATGTTAAGACCCAGCAAATCACTCTCTCTTGCACTGTCCTTCACAGTGAGAATAAAGTGAGGATGGTTCCACTTAAAACAGCTTTGGAGCTGCAGTGACATAAAGTGAACACTTTGAGGCCTCAAATAAAGTTATTATCTCACTCAGCACCCTCATAGAGACTTAACCACAGCCTCGTTAAAAACACCAAGTTAGCGAAACTGTGCTACTGGAAGAGCAATATTTTCTTTGCCTTTACTGTCCAAATGCAGCGTAGACTGTGGTGCACAGGAGATGACAACAACATATATCAGCAAAGGTAAAGTGACACCATATCAATGCAAATGAGAATGCAAAAGTGTGTAAATTAATCTGGCTATTACAGGAATGGTTTGGCATTTTCGTATATATTAGATATTTATTTGCTGTCTTGCGATGAGTCAGCTGGGCAGATTGATACTCTCATGTACAGTAAATCTGAAGCTACATCAGCAAGTTAGCTTAGTTTAGCAGAAAGACTAAAATGGGGAAACAGTTAGCCTGGCTCTGGTGGAAGAGCCTAAACATAAAGCTCGCTAATTAAAGGAGAAATATGTAATATACTTATTGTACGTTTAATATTTGCCCATTTCATGTTAATTAAATTTCAAATTAATGCCAAATGTTCGCCGAATGAGTTAGTGTCTTGTGTCTTGTCAAAGGAATAGATGTTTATAGCAATTAATTTAGTAATATGTGAACAGAGTCTGGCAGGTAGTGAGATGGTCACTTAACCTAAAGTGTAGAGTGTGTATTTTTAGAGCAGTGGGCTTTTGTTTTCAGGATAACTAGTCTAACTTTACATATTTTATTTGTTTATTTGCACAAAAAACAAAATGTAAAAGTGACAAGTTGCACAAAACATAACCTACTAATAAGTTATAGTATGTTAATTAGTTTGCTTTAAAGCTATGATTGTAAGATTCATAATTAAAGTGTCTAAAAGTGCTGACCATGTTAAATATTCTGTTTACATTTACATTGTCCCACAATCTTCAAACACAGAGAAACTTTTTTTCTTGTTCTGCTAGCTGTTGCTAGCTAGTTGCTATAACTTCAAGGAAATCACATGATACATACGAGGAAGAAAGTCGGCAAACACTTCAAAACACAATGTGAAAAAAAACTTTCACATTATCTCATTCATGAACATGATTTCTGCCTGAGTCACGTCAGATAGATTTTCATCAGCTAGGTGGCTGTTTAACAGTGAAGACAACAACTCCCATGATCCCACGACATTTCACAATGCCATCAAACTGTCTATGTCGATTTTGTTACATTTGGACAGAGCCAGGCTAACTGTTTTCACCTTATCTCAGTCTTCATGCTAAGCTACGCTAACCAACAGCTGACCGTAGTGTCACATATTTACAGTACACACCTGAGAGTGATATCTATCTTCTTATCAATCTCACTAAAATCTCAAAACGTTAAACTATTAGTTGAAGCCATGAAGCCTTTATTGTGATCTAAAACTAGCATTAATGTGTTAATTTTGATCCTACCTGAACATTTAAAAACATTTATGTGTGCTTTGAAGTGGTGCACTAGACACGATGTGTCTTTCTATGTGGGTGTCAGTACATAGTGTAGAGTGCAAAACGAGAATCACTACATGATGCCAAAATGTTTGAAGAGTCTTAAACACTTCTTTGGTGCCAAACCAGTCCCAGGGATTAAAATGTCAGCCGCCTCCAAAAATCAATTTTAAATGCTGCCTTAAAGGCCAACAGTCCTTATGATAGTGATCAGTAGTGCTGTAATCATGCAACAAAACCAATGGCAGGACGTGAGAGCTGGTTAAAAACAGTTGCGGAATAGGAATGAGAGTCCAATGCTAACACGGTTTGTAATCCGGTCCTGTTGATCTTCAATCACATGTCTCCTGCCTCTTTTAAGAAGTCCTTCCACCCAATAATTTGGTGTCCGTGTGTTCTTCATCTACAAAAAGGAGCAGTGAATCACTCAGCTACGTGGTTCACACACACAGTGGAAGTGTATCAGACGCTCCGCAGGGGGCCTGATTTGCACAATACCACACAGACAGACATTTAGTGTGTGTGTGTTCGTGTGTCGTCTGTGTTTTCTAACTTGTTTTAAACTGTTGCTGCTGACTGTAGCTTGTGTGAGTATGCGCACCAGTGTGTGCGCACCATACCACACGAGTCAACCTGTGCCAGCTGCTTAGAGCTGATGGAGTGAGCCACACACATGCTGATCCGTGACCTTAAGACGGAGGAGACGAGACAAGGGAGTAAGGAAGGGAAAAGGATCTTAAGCTGCTGTAGACACTGATACACATCAAACTACCCCGAACATTTAAGACTGAGCTTTACTATATTACAGCTAAGGCTCACTTCTTTCAGTTCTTTACAGATTTTTACCAAATATAATTAGTTTTAAAAGTTGCAGATCACCTTTTAGCTGGAATTTTATGTCCTCACACAGCCAAAAGTTGTTTACTTTACAGTAAACTTGCGATTTTGACAGCTCATAAGAAAGGCTTTAAAGTCTGAGCTTGTCCTATTTTTGAAAATTTAAATAAAAAATAAAACAAATCTGAAAATAATCATCCCTACTGTATGTCTGTGTAGGTTCTCAGTCACTCACATGCCCCCTCTAGGTGTTAACGACCACACAGTGGTTTAATATCTGAACTCCCAAGCCAGTCAGTCAGAACTGAAGAAGCCTCTTGGATGAGAGGCGAAACGTCTTCAAGAACTCTATGAAGTCCAGTTGCCTACAACAAACCTTGCTACGCATCCCTACTGTACATACATGTTTCTTCTTTTGTCTGTCACAGCATCCCACAATGTTATTTGAGCAAAATTTAAAGTCATAATCATATGAAACAGCCTCTACTTTTTCTGCAATGCATTTATGCACCCAAATTCAAAAAAACATTTTGCAAGCACAAACAATGAAATTGGCATAAATAAAAAGTTTGCATCTACCTTTATTAATCACTGATTTAATGCACCAAGATTATTCCCTTGAACTGAAAGATATTTCTATTAACATGTTTTTAATGGAGAGTTTCTGTTTCCAATATAAAAATAAATATTTTGACTTATTTAGTAAAACCTTTTTTTGTGTGTGTGTCAGTTTTGGACTTTTCAATTTCTCCCAATTAAAAGGGAGGTGCTGGTGGCATTCAAACAGTTCATAAAACATAGTTTAGCTCAAAATAAAAAAGAGAGAGAGGTGGATGAAAAGTCCAGTATGAGGCTGTGGAAATATTTAATTATTATATGCCAGTATTAAATCATTGTAATACTTTGTACGAACAACAATTTCATTGCTTGAGTATTAGGTTATAAAATAAAATATTTTCTCATTTTAATGTGACTTGAGGTCTTCTATCCAAACACAGATACAGAGATAGATCATTTTGTCAGATGAACAGATACAGATACAAATAATGACGTCTGCACCTCTAGCATTTCTTACATTTAATTTTTTGTGGTGGAAACCACCATTCTAAATTTAAAATTATCTTCACCCACAGAATCCACAGGAAACAAAACATATCCAACATTTAAGTTTAACTCAGTGAGAGCAGCCTCACTTTTTACAGTTTAATCTTCCACAGTTTCATCAGAGCATTATTAAGTCATTGCTAATGCAAAACCAACATTGTACTCAAACATATACTAAAGAAACATGAAATGATTTTAATTTTGTAACAGTCCGGGAAACACAATGCATTTGTCTTTGAGGTGAACACTAATCAACCAGTCATCAAAACAAGATATTGCTCATTTTGGTCATTCTTTCACAATCAGTTTTAATTACTGCAAGCAGTGATGGAACAAGAAGGAGCAGCCACAGAGGAGGACCTGCACCATCTGTAGATATAAACAGCTCAATCTAAGATAATTTTGTTCTTTTTTTCCCAGAATGGATCAGTTTTAAACATTGCAGGGAGTAATAGAATAAGACGGAGCAGCCACAGTGAGCTGTCAGATGAAGAGACACAGTTGGAGACAACTCCAACTTCTCAGCAAAGTCACAAACTTCTGTTACCATGTCCCGCTGTTGTGTGTAAAACTACTTTCAACATGTGTAGCGTGAAATCAGATTGCAGTTGTTCATGGTATAATGGAATTAACTGACTAAATTCTGTAATAAAACAACATGAGTTGGTTCGGTTGCTCTCTAAACAGATACACCAGTAGATCCTCTGTTGTACTTGACAGAGAAGCTGCTTAATCTTAATATATAACTTTAATAAATAATGCTACAAAACTAATACCAAAAATGACAGAGCGATACTGATGCTTATATTATTATTCATCAGCTGCTCCTATTCTTCCATGTTAGATGAGGATGGACTGTCCTCCTCTGTGCACGCAGACGGTAATTGGGCTTCAATCTCATGACTGTCCACAGAGCGTATAGAGAGTGTAAGTATATACAGTCTATTTTTACATCAAGAGGACTGCGGTGTTCCAGCTCCTAAAGCCCATAAAGGCCTCACACAGAGAAAGACACCATCTCGCTTCACACACACACACACACACACACACACACACACACACTGTCTCACCACCCACTGGTTGGTGTTTGTTTAATATGGCATTTCAGTATGAGAACAGTATATCCTGCTCCCGTCTTTATAAGGGCACAGCTAATGCAACACTGAGACAACCCCCCTCCCCCCTTTGCAATTACACTCACACTTCACGCACACACACACATATACACACTTAGTCCCGTGCCAACGGCTGCTGCCTCTTGGCACAGTCCAGACTTAACGTTGCCCCAACTGAGAGAAATGGCATCTGCTTCCTCTCTCTTTTCACCCAACTGCTCTGCTCCTCCAAACTCACTAACACCCTCCATGTCTTGTCCAAAAATGCACACATGCTGACACAGACACGCACACACATGCACGTGCACACAGCCGTTAAAAGCACTCTCACATACTCACGTTATTGGGACTGGCACCAGTGCTGGAATCTTGTCTGTCTGTCTGTGATGGTGAGAAGTGCACAGAGAAGCGCTGAAAGAACAGATTTAGACTTTTGTGTTCTTGGCCTGAGTAGGCCAACTCTTCGAAAGACAAATCCCTGCTTACCGTTGGCCTGGTGTTGTCACCGTGGAGCAAATAAATGCTGGAAAACCAAGCAGGAAAAGGGGTGGTTCGGACTATCACCTGCTTGGAACCCTTGTATAACCAGTTCACATGGCTGCTTCGTCTCCGCAGAACGCCACGGGTCGTTTTTCAAATAATCCTAAGCGGTTGCTAAATTCAACTCAAACAAATCGTGACAAACACTGATATATACTGCTGATATTCTTAACAGACATTAAGATGTGACTGTTGGCAGCAGATGTGTACTAAATTTGGTCGACTCTGTAATTTAAAAGCAGGGAGGCAGAAGTTTATCTTACTTTTACAGACACTCTGCTGACTCTCTTTAAAAGACATTCGATCTAAATAATCCTTCCCCTTTTAGCCATGCTAGCTGGGGGGGCTCTAGAAATGACTATCAGCTAGTCAACAACTGTTATTGCCATGAAATTTTGTACAAATCTTCACGGTCTCCAGAGGATAAATCCTCATGATTCTGGTGTTTCTCTAGTGTCACCATAGAAAGAAACTTTTAATTTATCCAGTTCTTTGGTATATGAGCCAGAGGTGCAGACTAGAGTCACATGACATGGATTGGCATCACAAATGTGACTTGACTTGAGCCTTTTGACCTAAAAATACTTTATACCAAAACCCAAAGATTAAAAAATGTGCCTTGAATCAATTTATTTCCCCTCATTTCCAGAATCATCAAGCAAGTCAACACCTAATTCTCCAGATCCTCTTTGTCTGAACCAGTCCCAATCTGACAGCATCCAATCAAGTTGCAGGAACTAACGATCCATTACACTACAGTTGAAGAAAAAATTATATGTTTGCATTTAAAAAAAAAAGTATGCAGTGGTCTAAAAAAAGCAGTTTGCAAAACTTGCAGGTTGGAAATTCAACCTGCTACAATGCTAAGATAGTAAGCATCATCATGTACATTGGAGGTTGCAGATTGCAAACACTTTGCCTCACTCTCCCCTTCCAAGGGGATCAACATGGAAGACTCCATTAAAGAGCACATGCTCCCTGTACATGCAAACAGCTTATTCTAAGGTAATGGCAAAGCACAATGATTCTTTTCTTTTAGGTGATCATACACGATGAAATGCACTTATGAATATTATTTTCAGTTTCTGCCATATTCTGTCAATATGTTGCACCTTTAAACAAGATGTCAGACTACAGAATTTAAAGGAAGTAATGTGCCTGTCTTGCAAATACAGTTGTAGTCTGAGTAGTGCAGCCTGTAACAAATCGAAATCATGATAGAAAAAAGGAAGTAAACAACACTGCAGTGGGAATCTGTCACAACATGACAATTTATTGAAATAAAAACAACAACTTTATTTGTATTTTGCTTGCAGTGGTTATTTTACAAATAAAACACCTAATACAGTTATGGCAATAGTGATTCTTGTGATTCTTGTCCAGCTGAACAAAAAACAACATGTTGACAATGATCATTACTCATATGAAAGTGTGATAGTGTTGGAATGACATTGGCCGGGAGTTGAACATTTTGTTTTCAAGTGTCAGGACTGCTGTTTTTGGCCCCTCTCCCGTTGCATCCTACGCAGGACCCACAGTCTGCACACACTGAAAAAGAAAACAGAGAAAACACAGCACATTCAGTCAGAGACACACTGGGGCAGCGGGGACGTCTAAAGCTGAATACGGTAACAGCGGCTTTGAGGAAGAGAGAGTAAATGAAGAAGAAACGCTTCACAGTGAGAGGAGCCAGACAGAAAGCAAATGTCCAGTGAAGCATACAGAACAGAGGCATATGTCTCTCATTTTGCATTATGGAAGTGAAAAACAGTTCATCTCAAACACTGAGGAACAGGAAAACACAGTATGAAGGTGCTGTTCCTGCGTCCTTTTACAGAGCTTACTGTCTTTGTGAGAAGATACAGATAGACAGAAGGGGGGAGCCCTGTCTGACAGAGAGAAACAGAAAGGAGAGGGGAGATAATGCTGCTGCTTCTTTGGTTTCTACAGAAGACCACAGTCATGCAACCCTGAAAAATAACTGATTCTAGCACAGATTTCTGTTGAAACCCGCATGGGAAATTGCATACAGATTTCTGAGTAGAACACACGTTCAACTCAGATTTACTGCCGTAACAATTGCATGAAAAGGCCTCATTGTATAGCAGCAACATCCTAAACTGTACAAAATGCCAAAACTGAAAGGGCATCCCAACAGCTTAGCGATTATCATGCCATGCTTAGGTTCTCTGACAAATCATAAACAATCCAGGCTTACAGCTGACTTGTCTAATGATAAGGCACGTTATGCTATGCTAACGCCCCACAAACGCTGGCAAGGCGATTACCGTTCTCTGAGGGCTCGCAGGGGGACAAACGCCCTCACAATGGGCCACGTCACAAGCCTAAGCAGAGCTAAGCCGCATGGCATTTCTCAGCTATTTCAAGTCAACTTTAATGCAAATTCCTGTTGGCAAGATGTTTGTTAAATCTATTTTTACCAGCACAGAGGGACTGATCTTTGTTTACGTCACATGGTATAATCCTCCCTGCTTCAGGGGGCTTTCTTGTGGCCAAATCTCTCTAGCCAAAATTGTTGTCTTTAAAATCTCCCATTTATGCACAACGTGTTGGAAAAAGTGCTGTAGATCCTCCAATTTCTCTGACACTTCAGCCACATCAATCCTGAAATATTTATTTTACAAGGTAGCTTGTTTTTTATGTTACCCAGCACAGTGTAATTCCCTTGAGCGCAATCTGTTTCATTTCTAAACCATGTGAAATATACAGCCACAATATTATACTATCCAGAGAGCTTCTTTCTATAAAGCAGGGGCTTTGAATAAACTCTGAACACAAGCCAGCCAGAGGTATTTAAGCTCTGCGCTACACAGAATAAAATAAGATGAGACTTTAAAGGGGTAGTTTGGTTTATTTGATGTGGGGTGTTGTGTGAGGTACTTACCAATAGTCTGTGTATTACCTACATGCCAGTCAGGACAGAGTCAGCAACACAAGTTATTTTAGCTACTTAAAAAAGGTCCACCTAAAAATCAATATCAGTTTAAGTGAGCCAAACATTGCTGTCTCCAAAGCAACCGACCTCCAGGCGAAATCACTAATTAAACCTCACAGAACGCAGTCAAACACTGCCTCGGTCTATTAGTCTGTTTGTGTTTTTGTGTGACTTCAGTGTTTAGAAAGGATAGTTCACTAAAGTCACACAATAGCATTTTCTGTGAGGTAAAATGACTTACAATGATTCTGTCTGTGGAGGTTTGGTAGGTTTGGACAGAGTGATATTTGGCTTATATTTTCCCATCAGAAAAAGCAGCCTGATGTCAATGTAAAACAGTGAAAATATTTTGACTAGAGTATAACTGATATAAACTGTTGACTTTTTTTTTTTTTTTTTTTTTTTTTTTTAGGTGGACACTTTTTGAGCGGATAAAACACCTTTTGTTGCTGAACCTGTCCACAGCAGTACATTGCTTAGTTTCCATGCTGGTGCCCCTCTCTGTCTCTTCAAAATGGGGGTGTGCCGACCACCATCTACTGTAGGTACACATGTAATCATGTGTTCATACAAATCCAGAACTATCCCTTTAAGAGTTCCCTGAATTGAGGATTAAGAGGCCACATAGTATAGTCCAACATGTAAATATTGTACTGAGCTCTCAGACATACAAAGTATAACTAAAGTGGATTAACTTGCTCTGCAATTACGATACTTCAGATAATCCAAATAGCCATGTTCAGCTCTGTTCTGTTAAGCCCTTCAGTCCAGATTGTGGGTCAAACAAAAATACTAGAGATTTTGGTGGAGTGCCGCCATACGTCATGATAAGGATCATGTTCGTCCAGTCTGATTTACTCCTAAAAGCTCTATTTGTTTATAATAATCCATCCATGTGATGTGTTCAGGCCGCTAAACCATTCAGTTCTGTGTCTTCAGGGCTAAATGGGGTAATTTGTTTTGTTTTAATAAAGCAGGTGTTTTTCTTGGGTCAGATTGTCAAGGAGCAAATTGCTTTCTAATCACATCACACATGGAAAGTCCAGATGATGGCGGACGGAGCGCAGCGCTGCATCATTGCTGACCCAGTGCGCTATACGAACCCCTGCTCCAACACTCACACAACTCCACATGCAAGTATTAACACAGCTCTGTTTTCATTGCAAAGCAAAACATGTCACTTCATTTGCCCCAGTTTAGCCCCTAATCACAGTGACGGACAGGAGAGAGGGGGGGCTCTGTGACGGCGAGTGGCATGAAACTAACTGCAAGACGACAAGCGGACTCTACACACCCTTGTATTTTCAGTTGCATATTTTACAGTACACTAACAAGACGTAACAAGCTCTACTTTGTATTAAATAAGGCAAAAACTAGAAGTACATGTAAATATGTTCTTTATTAGACAATATTAGATGCTTGTTAGACTATTAAAGCGTAGCAACAGACACATTAGAACAGAACTGTACTGTAAACAAAAGTGAAATCACAAGTCTAATTAGGGTCTAACAGTGGTTATACACTTTAGTTTACAGTACAGTTCTATTGTAATGTGTCCCAAATCTCCCTCAGAGAAAATCTACTATGGGTCTAATAAAGGGTCTATTACTATCAATAGAGAACACATTATTTCTATTATATGTCTAATTTGATACAAAGTGCGGCTTGTTAAATCGTTGTACCGTAAAAGGAAGTACAACTGTAGTTTCTGGGTTTGGAGCCATGAAACAGCTGGTTTATGTGGAACACACACACAGATCGGAGCAGACATTATTTTTTCGGGTATTATGAGGACACAGCAAAGTAAAATGTTCCCAAAATAAAGACAGAGAATAACATAAAAAATGGGAACAACTTGTGCCCATTCTCTCGAACAATGCTCCACAAATGTGCGTCCACATAGCAGCACAAACAGTAAAAGCAGTCTTCAGGAAAGAGGCGGGCAGCAGACGGGGGCCTGCGTGGCCATTCAAACAAGCAGCATGTGGCTGTGGGCCTAGAACAGCCAGCAGTACATTTCCATAACAGGAAAGGTCAGTGTTGTGGCTCCAGGGGCTTTAGAGACGCTAACACAATCCATTCTGGGAGCTCCCTGCTCTGCTGCTCTACCTGTTGACTGGACTCCATTTGGTGCTAAAGTCTCATATTACACACTGTGTTGTATATCATCACTCTAGGCGAGAATAATTTTTGCTATATTATATATAGCACAATTATTCTTTAGGGATTTTGTCTTCTAGGAATTACTTTCTAATGTTGCAAGTAAGAAATCATATATATACTGTATATATATATATATATATATATATATATATATATATATATATATATATATATATATATATATATATTATATAACAATTTTCCCCCACCCCATTCAGAGCAAAATACTGTACTTTTTACTCTTTTTACTTCACTTCATTATTTTGACAGTTATAATTAGTTTTTAAAATTTTACAAACAAAACATATTATTATCTTATTTTTAAAAAATATATAAGTTTGTCTTCTAGTATAAAAACTAGTTCAATTTAGTTTTAAAATTCCACTTAAACATTACAATCCAATAACATGAAAATTTCATGTTATAACCAAATAAATAGTATATTATCATATCAAGAAAAGTTTGTATGTCATAATAACGTGAAACGTCTTGTTATAACTTGATACTGATCCTTTTTTCACTTTACTGGTGTAAGGCCTATTCTGCACAATGGAAACTTTTACTTTACTTTTTTGATACTTTTGTGTGCACTATCCATACTTTAAGAAAAAGCAATTTTGTATTTTCATATATTTTAATCTTTATATCGCTGCTATCATTAGTAGAAATAGTCACTCTTTTCCCGCCACTGGGAGATGACACACCACTAACATAATCTGGGACGGTACCTCACACACAGGCACTAATAAACATAAACATGCACCCTACAACCCTACAAACCAGCCACTTTGAAAAACCAAACACTTCGTTAGCTATCACTACCAAACTGTATTTCAGCCATATATAGAAAGCAGCAAGAGGCTGTCTAATAAAAACAGAGAAACATATAGTACAGCATGTTTTGTGTGTGTGTGTGTGTGTGTAGCTGTGGCTGGCTGTGCGCTCTGACGTACAGTGTTTGAAGTTGTGTTCCATACAAAACAACAGTAGAGGAAGTCGAAACAGCTTCTGGTCTTTCTCTTGGACCAGGCCTCGGGGCCCCAGGGGGCCCATAGGAATAAAACACTCCTTAGCACGGCCTCATATACCTCAACACCTGCAGCACACAAAAGCCCTCTGTGAGAGAAACAGTCCCTCAAAAGTCAGAAACGCTCATGTACGACAAGGAAACGAGGAATGTTCTGCAACAGTGTGTCTTTAGTAATAAGAAAAAACACAGATGTGATTTTCTTTTATGCCATAGTGGATTAAAGCCTATAGTCTGGCATATAATGCAAGTATGTGATGGCTTTACTTGAGTTAATGTGCTTTGACAATTAAATGATACCAAATCTTGTTGTTAGATGTTTTTTTTAATGTCCTCGTTCTTTTTAATACTAAATTGAGATTCTGATTTTTTTTATTTTTTGGTTCTTTTTTGTCCTTGATTACCTTAAAAATTGTCATACAAATACAATTATTGTGTTTTTAATTATTATTGTTAGAGGTTTAATACAGAAATGAACAAAATCATATGTAGTGGTCCCCTCACGCCCCCTTTTTATCCGACCCGCAGTATTTTCCCATGGGGTCCTGCGCTCTCAGGACTGAGAATGAAATAATATTGACATTGGAGTGGCTGAAAAGACACAACATAGCTAATAGATATAATTATCTGACATAATTATCTCCAATAATAACAACAGATAATACCTCTCTGTCTGACTGCATGTTTGTTGTTGTGTCTGAACGGATCCTCCCTGGAAAGATGGGCAGTGCCACTTCACCCGCCCTCCAAACCCAGCCAGGCCTCACCTTCTGTGGGTGTGGGAGAGTCAGATTGCAGTCTGTCAGGAGCAGGTAAGACTGAGGTTTGAGGTCGCCCACAGCGTGGGTGAATTCCCCTTTTTGGCAGGAGCATCTGTCGACTCTGCTCTTTGGAAACTGTGTAGGGTTCACCTTGTCAGAGGCTGGGAGCAAAAAACCAAGGAAACCCAAAACAAAAACATCATGTGGGTGAAAGTGTGCACAACTCTCTGCACGGCAAGATTTTAATAACATTTAGTTGAAGTCATTAATTTAAGAAATCGTTATGACAGCGCTGGAGACCAGAGAGTGATTTCTCTGTCTGCTCCAGCAGACTCAAGTCCATTTACCTAATTAAAACAACAAACCGGCGGTCTCTGTGACTCTTGTGTTTACTGCTGTGTGATGGAGGGCATAAAACACAAGCAGCAGTAGAAATGCAAATAGAAGGCAGAGTGTCATGAAAAAGCTGGAGGAACAGAGGCAGAGGACAAAGAAAGGAGAAATGAACTGATGACGGACGAGTCAGCTATTGATCAAGGCCTGAGACGAAACAGAACTTTAATTTAATAACATCAATTTATAAAAGTAAAGTCTGAAATTTGGAGAAAAAGAAGAAACAAAGAAGGAATTCCTTTCTTGCTGAGAGTTAGATAAGATTGATGCCACTCTCATGTCTTAAAGGTAAAAAGCCAGAAGTCAGTTAGCATAGCTTAGCATAAAGACTTGAAACAGGGGGAAACAGCTAGCCTGACTCTATCCAGAGGTCCAGAGAGAGCTGCCTACCATCACCTCTAAAGCTCACTAAGCATAATGGTGTCGTCACACACGCAAATTCGCGTCCTTTCTTTGTTAAACTTTGTTGATGGGCGGAGCCATTAGCAAAGATGCATATGTGTTTTGCCTTGGTGCCACTCCCCTTAAAGGGACAGCTCACCCGAAATTCAAAAATATATATTATTCATCTGGCCTGTGATGCTATTAATCCATCTCTACTGTTTTGGTGTTAAGTCGCAGAGTTTTGGAGATATCGGTAGTAGAGATTTCTGCCCTCTCTCCAATCTAATAGAAGCAGATGACTCAAAAGTGCTCAAAGTGCCAAAAAAACATACACTGGAAAAACTCAACAGCAATGTATCTTTCCAAAAATCATGACAACATCACTCAAAATTACCCACATGCCTTGTTGTGACCTTTTTTTTCTGCAGTAGAATCTACCAGAACTACTTTCTTTTTAATAGAAAGAAAGTACTTCCTACATGAAACTACTCACAACCATGTCTGTGAATTATCTTGAGTGACCAGGTCAAGAGACACTGATTTTGAATTTTTTCAAATGATTTTTTTTGTGCTTTGAGCACCACAATCTAAGTGCCATTTCATCCCATTTATACTGGAGAGAGGGCAGACATCTCTGCATCTAGATGGATAACCAGCACTCCAGGCCAGGGGGGAAATCTAGCTTTTATTTGGGGTGAACTGTCCCTTTAATTCATGACAGAAAAAAAAGCACATTGTTTTATTTAATTATATTTCTTACAGGTACCAGAAAATATAGCCCATAATTAACCATTCCTAAGTCCTGCCTCTTTTTGCTCTGTGCTCCAATAACAGTTGAGAAACTTCGTATGTCTGTCAACTTTCTTCTTTTCCTGTAAAAACGATGTCACATCCTAAGTTAGCTAATGTTAGCAAAATTCTAACTAGCTAGCAAATGTTTAGACAAACCCTTGCTTACTAGTGAGCTAATGTTAGAAAAACACTAGCTAACTAGCTAGCTAACGATTGATGTAGATTAGCTGGCTAGTTAGCCCCCACTTTTCCAACATTGGCCTGTAAATTAATATTTGACTATGGGCCCTACCTTACGCTGATCTAAAGCACAGGTGGAAAGCACGAGGCACAATGGATTTAATTTATTCAAGGTGTGGCCAAATCCACCTTTGTTGGCTTGTGCCAGGGGTGCAGGGATGTCCTGTCTTGCCCCTTCCACCATCAGTGCACAGCAGGATACACGTATCAGCTGCACCCAAGTTCCTTCATTAATTCACAGGCAAGTTTCTGCCACCAGCGCAATGACTTTTTGCTGGGTCCAGGATAGGTCCTTATATGTCACTTTTACAGGTCCCCCAGCAACGTCTTTCAACCGTCTTCAAAATTTGGTTTTCCTTTCAACATCGAGCACATAGCACATAGAATATCTAAAGAAAGGAAACAGCAAAGAAGTAAGAAACAAGCTTACTCAACTGTCATTGGGGGACAGGCATAAAAGGAACAGGACTTAGGAGGGGTAACTGTCCAGCACATAAGGCTTAAAAAATTGTGAATTGCTATTTTTTTCCCCATATCCTGTCTTCATGCTAAGCTAAGATAACTGCCTGCTGGTTCCACTTTCATATTTAGCACTAAGCGATATCGATATTCTCATCTAAGACTTTGAAAGTGAGTAAGAGTTTTTCCCAAAATATCAACCTATTCTTTAAATGTGGTAAAATTTTGTATTTGTGTATGTATGCAATTTTTTTGTAAGAGTGTAAATTGATACTCTTAACCACATGGCTCCAACCTTTTGCGTTAATCAAAGGTTAAATTGAAATCATGAGATCCTTTATGTACGTGTTATGCATTTTCTCACTTGATGATACAAAAAAAAGCAGCTGCTGTCAAGAGAAGTTAGAAAGAAGAAGAAAGGGACCATGATGTGGATGAAGAAGAGAAGGAGAAAAGTCAAAACTTCCACAAGAAGGTGACTGAAAAGAAGTGAGACTTAGGGACGGAACAGTGGTGAGAGACTGTGGTGAGAGTGGAGAGTGAAGGAGGAAAGTGAGACGATGAGGCTGTACGATGAGGTGGAGGCAGGGGGAGGGAGGAGGACGGGGTGATGATGCAGCAGTAAGTACAGCAGTAGATGAAAGCTGCAGGGGAGATGATCTGAGCGTGTCTTTGTTCCCGTAAGAAGCTCACAGCATCGCCTGATGACTCACCTGCCGTTAAGACTGCATCACCCACAGTATGAGATCATCAGGTTAATCTCACCCCCAACAGACGCAGCAGCACGGGCAGACTGACAGACAGACAGACAGACAGTGAGAACAACTGACACACACACACACACACACACACACACACACACACACACACACACACACACACACACACATTACACACACTCAGGAAAAGCATTACTGTCTTAACATGCTGATCCACTTGGGCAGCATCAACCCATTATCCTAATATCAGCCACACTAAACATCACCTGCATCAATTATTAAAGATCAATAATTGATGATGATAGCTAACACCAGCCTCACCTTAATTCACTTTAATATGTTGACATCCATTATTATATTTTATAAAAATGGATCAGAGGCAGGAGAGAGACATAAAACCTTAACATTTATCCTGGCCGAGAGGATCTTCTCTGCCAAACTTAATGCTATTTTCCACCATTTTTATGCAAGACTGCCAATATCATGGACATAACACACGCACATACATGGATAAATCTCACTCCAGGTGTGCTCACTTGTTCTTGAATCCTGAGGGACACAGTGAAGAAGCTGTCACCACATTTCCTAACTAGCAAAATTTGGTTACCGAAACATTCTGGGAACATTCTCTGTTTTTGGTTATGGGAACATTTATTGAACATTCCTGTATAACGTCCCTTAGATGTTGAAAAGTTTCCTGACTAAATTTAATGTTATTGTTACATTTTCAGATTTATCTGTGGAGGTTAGTTGAAGGTTACTTGAATGTTTCCCCGTAACATTCCCAAGATGTTAAAGTGTCTTTTGCAATTAATTTTTAATGTCGCGGCTTGCGGACACTTGGATTACACCACGCAAGCAGGATGGAGACATTTTGCGTTTGTTTTGTGTGCTTTTTCTAACGTTTTATCCCTGGCCACCGTTCACTGCCATTGTACTGGATGAGGCTGCTACCCTGTTTCTCCTAAAACTCCAGGATTGTTTTGTGAACTGAAGACCTTCACTCATCATCACATCGGCATAGTGGTGAGTACATACGGAGTGGGTTATTCCATCAAAGTGGAGTATCACTTTAAAATGGTAAATTTGCTTTATGGGAAACTACCATTATGGTAATGTTCTGGGGAGGTTGATTGTCTGTTCAAGAAAGAATACTAGAACGTTTCCCCTTTCTGTTTGGGAAAGTTACGTTGAACAAAAACATTTGCACAATATTCATATCTTATGGGAGGGCTATCTAAAGCAGGGAACCTCAGGGGAACGTTAAAAACACTCCTGAAAAACGTTATGTCATGTGGTTATTTGAACGTTTTGGTTTAAGCTGAAAAAAAAAAAAAAAAACCATTTGCACAATGTTGTTAGAACATTGTGGGAAGGTTACCAAATAGAAACCTGGAAGGAATGTTTAAGGAATGTTACGGGAAATTTACATGTGGGCTGGATTGCTCCCAAAAGGAGAAAGAGAGACAAAGCTAAGAAAGAAAAATCAGGAATACTAATCATCTTCATCCTTTGCACCGGCACCAACATCATGTTGGTCACAGCAGGTCATCTCAGTGAAATGAACAGGGTCAGAAGTCTAGTAGTAACTGTCTTTTACCACAAACTGCATTTAAGTCAATAAGCTGAATTATTCATTCGTCTAATCTGGGTTTCTGCTGATCTGTAAGAGTTAGAGCGCAGCACAGAGCGCACCGAATACTTAAGCTGCGGCCCAAACGACACTTTAGTGCTGTGGGATGAGCATTGGGTTACATAGGAGAGGAGAAGCCCACTTCAATTATGTTAGAGGGAAAGAAAGATGGATAGAGCTGAGAAGGAGACAGAGAAAAGCGGGTATAAGCTGATTGATGGTGGACACAACAGAGCTATTCTGTTTTTTCTTTTTTAGAGGAGACCAGGGACAGTAGTAACACTTTTTGTTTGAGTATTAGTAACTCTGTGCTTGTGTGTCTTAGAACTCTCAAACTTTGATAAAAGGTACCCATATAAGTCCACACACACAATCACAGATTAAGTAAATTAATGCAAAATACAAGGAGTCCCATTGTTACAACCTACCCCACTACTGGGTTGAGTTGTTACACTAGCTGAAGACAGATGCAGCAATGAGAGGTAATTTTCTGAATTGTGATCCACATCCATAATATTGTGGATGTGGATCACAATTTATGAAAGATAATTGGTAAAACTGACGTGGATACAACTAGCCTGATGTTACAACACTCCCCAGTCTCCTCTATTGTGCTCACTGCAGTGATGTCAGCCCACATTTGTTCACAGCAGGCTGCTGTTTAGAGGTCTGCATCTGTGGAGTGACTCTTTATAATTGATGCTCTGAAACAAGAGTGGGCACTCTGAAACCAACACTGGTTTAGTGTATGTCCGTAAACCTCAAAGAATTCTACATATTTACCTCACCTACACTTACCTGGAACCAGGGGACACTTTCTCATAACTCTCATTCTTTTACAGAAACATTTTGGAGATGAGAGCAACAACAGCTACATGGCTTCCTTTTAAAAACACAGAAGTCCTGCCCGGTCCCGTTTCTGCAGCTACTGGCCTGAAGACACCGACCCACAAACCCAGAGCGTAACCCACCCGGAACTAAAGCAAACACCAGATTCCCACTGGGGACATATAAACTAACGTGTGGACGTCCTCCAGGGAACACAAACCAACGTGTGCGCATGGAAAGTATTTAACGTCTTTTCATGCCGAGTGCATTTTTCATTCCCGGCTACAAAGCCTGAAGGCGCTGTGCTCAGAGAAGGGCCATAAAGTCCATCAACGAACTGTGTAGTTATGGTTGCAATGTGTTTATTTAGTCACAGTCCCAGAATGCACGGGGCTTTGAATGCTGCTCAACCAGCCTTAGCATGAACTGTGTCAACTGGGTATGAGCAAGACTCAGAGCAGAGCACAAAACTTCCCATTAAGTATGAGTAAGGTTCATGTACAACCCTCAAGTTATTGTTACATCTTCCTCACCAGTAAACTTGATATAACAAGTATGATCTAAGTATAGTATGATCTAAGATAACGGCACAGTGTTACATGTTATTAATCAAGGTATTTTCCAAAGTCCTCCAATACTGGTAATACTGACAATTAGCAACTGACAATCATAATCACCTCACCTAATCTATATCTAAGGATACTAAAAGACAATATCCACCCCATCTACAGCCCGTTCACCTTGCTGCCATCTGGCAAGAGATATAGGAGTATCTGCTGATGATCATGTATGATCCTCTGATTTCCCCCCATTTTTGAGACTGTTTATGGTATTTCAGTAAAAGTCATTCAATGTATTTGCATTCAGTATTTAAAGTGCAGGTCCTTTATTTATTTATTGAGGTTTTATACTGTATCATTCTGTGGCCAAATAGTCAAAATCTGGTCAAAGTACATTTGCATCAAAATGATATTTTCCCAGGTATTCTCAAAACGTTTTCCTGCGTGACCTGATATGTTTCTGCATGATGATGTTGCCACACATAGCTTTTATCCCTAGGCTGAGGGATCGCTCTATCTTACATCACCTTAGATATAGATTAGACTAGCTCTGACTAGTCTGACAGGCATGAACTGATGAAGCTTCTTGGATAAAAGGCGAAACGTCTTCAGAAAAGACTTTTGAACAAGTCCAGTTGCTTTCGATTTAATCTTTCTTTGGCTTACAATGACCTGGACGAATGAGAACATTCACGGACATCTTACATCACCACTTTTTGCAAACAGCTGAAAAATCTTTTTTTTAAACGAGATAGAGTGGCCCGTTAAACCTCAATACAGTAATTTTGCGGACAGTGGCGGAGTCTTCCACAAACAGTGGCACTATAAGTAGGATCTCAGGCTTCTGCATGTGTGCACTTGTCAATAACCAAATTTCCTTACTTAGGTGAGATGACGATTAATGAGCAAACTCTATCTGCTGAGGAAGAGCGGTAGATGTGGGTCTCTTAAGATGAAGACAAAGGATTTTAGAAACTTCATCTTTGGACTTTTGATGCCACTTGCAATCACTTGATATAACCCCCTATTTTAAAAAAATATATATCATATTTTATTGTTTTTCAAATATACAGTCAAATATAAAGTTAACAATGTAGTCTCATGTTTTGTTCAATAAAGATATTCTAATCACAATATGAATGTGGCATCTTTGGACTTTTGGGGGTTTTACATAAAATATGAGAGTGAGAACAATCTGCCTTTTTTTAAAAACCATCAGAGTAAAAAGTCTTTGGCTACAAAATACTACACAAACACATGAAACTGGAATGATGAGCCCTCTTGATCCTACACCCACATGTAACCACTGAATGGTTAGTCACTCACCACTGTGGCTTCGGCCTACAGACCATCACATACTATTCAAGAGGAACTCAGAGTAAAGTCAAGCAAAGAGATAAGCTTGATACAGAGCTAATTTCATCAGATTTTAAAGCAATAAAAATTTCTAAGAAAGACACTTGATCAAATCCCCCTGACTTTCTGAACAATGAGCATGCTGAGCTGTAAGTGACGTTCTGGTTGTTTTGGTGTGTGATATTGTGCATCCATGTGTGACTGAGTGGGCGTCAGACAGCTGGCCCAAAAGTCCAGCAGCAGCAACAGAAGAAGAAAGAGAATTACCCTGGTTTAGACTGTGATCAGTCACACTAACTCAACACCTCTGATGTTTAAACACAGCTTTGTTTCAGCAAAATGCTCTTTTAATCAACAACAGATGTCCGAGGGACATCTTGCACGTTGTTTCTGCTTGGTCAAGGATTAATTGATCACACTGATTACAAATATGATATATGTGCCAAATATGTTCTACTGTATATCAAAGTAAGTTACTCCTTTCACGTTACCAGATCACCAGTTTTGTTAACGTGACTTAACAAATATTTTTGTTGGTTTTTAATGATGATTTAGGGATTTCATTCATTTTTATTTACTTTGAAAATGGAAGATGAACATTTACTTACTGTCTTTGTAAGAGTAACTTGATTTGACCAACTGTAAATGTTAAATTTGCATTTAATTAAATTTATATATTTATTTGTGAAAGAGAAAAAAATATATAATAACATTATAATATATAATATAATAAAGCATTAAATTAACTATTTATTAACAATGGTTATTACAGTGTTATAGATTTTTGATTCTGTGTGTAAAACTGTAATTTTTGAATATCAAAATCATGTATTAATGTAACACATATTCACAACAATCTCAGCTGCTATATTCTGTTATCTGTATTAAGGACAAGGACAGGAGGCATGGTTTCACACACAGACGTAACTTCTGGGAATCGTTCTCGCGCAGCAGGGTGCATTTCCAGTCAGTCATGTGACCAGCTCAGCTCAGGGATCTCCCGATGGTCATGTGACACGCCGCTCACTCTCTCACTCACACTCTTTCTGCTCACCTCCCTGTCTTTTTCTCTTCTGACAGCGTCCCGTCTTTCTACCCGGCTGCCCACCCCGTTGCTTCGCCAATGAATTCCCCCTCCACTCCTCATGTCTCATGGGGTAAAATCCGCCTTGTCCCCCCTCTTCGTCCGTCTCCCCTCCACCATCTCCTCCTCCTCCTCCTCCTCCTCCTCTTTAGGGACTTAATCCACTGTCTGTCCCTGCTGGCTCTTTGAATTATTCAGTGGAGCGCTGCTGCTCGCCACAAAGAGCCATCTCTGAGACATTGAGACAGAAAGAGGGCAGAAAGCAGATAGACAGCGTGATGAGGGTGAGGGAGGGAGTGGGAGGGTGATGGAGTGATGGCAGCAGATGTCTGACTGGGAGCTTCCCAGGAAACCCCACACTCATCTTCCTCATCCTCCTCCTCAGCTCTGGCAGCCCTAATCACATAACCCGGGTATATAACTAGCTGTCACGGTGGGTCAACTGGAAATAGACGGCATTCTTGGCGGCAGACTTGACCTGATACAGACACCGGCAGGGTGGATGCATGCTGTGGAGAGGATCGTGTGTCTTGGGCAGCCATCATGACATAGCAAATCTGCCCACAGCCTCGTGCTGAACTGAACGTCAGCCTGGACTGGTGATAACAGGGGAACACCGCTCATGTCAGCTAAGCTGTTATTGTGTGTGAAACAGTCAAAGGAATAGTTCATCTTTTTGTGACACGTGCATATTTCCTTTCTGGTCAAGAGTTTGATAAGAAAATCGATACCACTCTCATATCTGTGAGGTAAAAATGAAGTTAAAGTAGGGAGAGCATTAGCTTAACTTAGTATAAAGACTAGAAACAGGTGAAACAGCTGGCCCAGCTCAGTATGAAGGTCAGAAAATCTGCCTTTCAGTCCCTCATTTATGAACCCTTTATGTATGAAAATCAATATGTCCATTTTAAACAATATAACCATCACTTCTCACATACTTCTGTGCAGAAATACGTACAAAGGCTCCGTCTGTATATCCATATGCGTATCTAACATTCGGCATAAATAAGCCTAACTAGCATATTGAACGTTGTTTTAGAAGTTCCTTTACTGAATTATTTCTTGGCCTGCAGCAGTAACTTTCTGGGTTCTCCGAACTTGGCAACTGCTCCCTGCTAAGACATAGTCTGGCACACAATCCTACATGAAATAGCAACTGTCTTTCCTACACTTCAGTTCTTGTACAAATGAAAAAGTATTTATTATTAAACTTTAGAAATGCAGGAGGGCTGGTTTTGTGACCTTCTCACAGAGCCACGTTAGCTGTTTACTGCTATTTCCAGTTTTTATGCTAAGCTAACTAAACTTCTCTCTGTTGTAGCTTCTTATTTATCATTTAGACGTGAGAATGGTATCGACCCACTCGTCTAACTCCAGGCAAGAAAGTGATTGCGCACATTTCCCAAATAAGTTGAACTTTTCTGTTTCTCTGTGCTCCCAGTCCTTGCCCAATCACCTGCTGGTTCCAGCTACATATTTATTGTACAAATCTTAGAGTGGTGTTCTTTTTCTTCATCTTTTTCTCGCAAACTGCCCCAAATATAAAGAAAATGGAGAGATGTTCTTCCCCAAATTTAATCAGAAAATCCCAGACTTTCTAACCCTCCCAGTAAAAGAGACACATTCAAATCCTTCTGGGAGAGGATAGCACTACTGGCAGGAGAATATGTTACTGCAGGTCACAAAATAGACAGTTTTCTCAGTAAGATACTTTTTTCTTTTTGTTTATTTAATTTAATTATTTAGTATTTTACTCTATATTCTGTTGTATAATTTGTGTATATGTGACTTTTTGCTTTGGCAACTTGTTTGATCCAAAATGTTATGCCAGTTAAAGCTGCTTAAATTAAATTCCTCTCATATAACTCTCTGCGACAAAGTGTAAAAAAGTACATTTCTCAAAATGTCAGAGTGTTCCCTCTTAAATTTAACGGTTTTCTTTGTGTTTCTGATCTCAACATCAAGTGTTTTGTTAGCACCATCCAATATCTACTGAACACAG
>JAJHUR010072488.1:65628-107270 GCA_027495735.1 Lutjanus campechanus | reverse complement strand
GTCTTTTATGAAAATGACCAAGATGTCTGAGAGCCTGAAAGGAGAAACTGGATTCCAGTCAAAAGAGTTCATTGCTAAATTGCACTATATGGTGGTAAAACACTTTTTCAAATAGGCACATGAGCTGCCAACATACAGTAAATTTCATTAATAAGGAAGTAACGACTCTTCAAATCCTCGATTTGGTTCAAGTCTTGATTTTCTGTTTGTTTGTTGGAGTGAATGGGTTTTTGTGGATGTGGAATATCAAGACTAAAACACACTATGTAGGTAGATTAGATTTGTAAATTAACTAAGTAAACAAAAATAAATAAATACATTCAAAAATACATAAATACTTTGCTGAGGACAATTCAACCAGTCTAGATAAGAAAATAAATAAAAACATTTCTCTTAAGACCAGATCAGTCTACATATTGCCTAAGTGTGTGTGAAGGAGACTATGCAGTGATATGGAAGATGGGAATTGGAGCCATTTGTTGAACACAGACAGACAGAGCAGCTGTTTGGAGTGAGAACCTTATTGTTTAATTGTTCTGTTTGTTTAAATAGTTTATGCTTCATCAATTAATGTTTCACATTACTAATGTGCTGTGAGAATTCTTTAAAGAAAACTTAAAATTAACAAAAACATGTGCATAACATCTCATTAATTAGTAATTATTAATCAGTTGTTCAAACCTTTTCAACTATTGGTTGAGGAAAATGCGCAAAATTTGCAACCCTAATCATTACACCCTTAATTATTAGAGGCATCGTCTCTCATCATGACATTTTAATAAAGTAAACATTAAATATATATACAAAGAAACCTCACATAAGTCAATATTTGTTTAGTGTTATGTCAAACATATTCTGCAGGAGTGATGCCACCTTTCTGTTTATCACAGTTAATATGAAAAACAATCTGAAAAGAAACTGTGATTAAGCCACAATCTCCATGGACACTGACAGCATCAGACCATCAGGAAAGAAAGCTTCTGAATGTCTTGTTATTTGGTGACTGTTGCCCAGTTGGAAAGCACATGAGGATGAAGTTTACAAGCCAAGGAGTCCAAGAACCAAAATGTTTTTTTTATTTGAGCAAATCTGTTTAGTTTTATTTATTTTATTGTGACAATAGCTGCTGCAAGTAACCACTTCTGTGAATAATGTCAGGAATCCGACCGAGGCAGCCAAACCCAACGTTGACCATGTCCAAGTCAATAATTGCTTTGGCCTATTAAAGATATTAAGTTCGTAAAAAAGAGAAATCCACATGGGGAATAAAAGTGATTACATGATAACATTAACTTTGATAACTTTGACTAACAAGGAATAGCCAGCCAACTTATAAATATGACAATCTACAGGAAGAAGCAGAAGCAGAGCAGGGGTTTCTGACACAATCTCACCTACTTCCAAGGTACAGGTAGGAATAAGGTCTCAAGAGGTAAAACTGCAGTAACATTAGCAGTAGAAGGACTTTATTCTCAGGCCAATGCATTTTGGCTCAGCTTGGTCTAACAATAAAGCTGTTCCACATACTACAAGTGTTGCTGAAGTTTACCTCTTGAATCTAGGGAAAAAGACAATTTGGTCTCTGTACTTATGACCCGTCTATTAATGCTAATTTATACATCTGCCATAGTCAGCACACATTGTACACTGTAAATCTAGTGTTTGGATGAAAATAACCTCAAGTTCAAGAGGATACTATTCTGACACTCACTCACTGCATGAGTCCACAGTTAGAAATGCACTGACTCAGCCCTGCCATGGGACACCAGCCAAAAAAGACAACTAATTCAAACCAGCTAATTTTGACTTTGTTTCCAGTCAGTTAGTTCATGTTGTTCTAGAGAAACACATAAACAGCTGACCAGCCTTTTAAAAGCTTTGACTCAGTTCTGCCCATTTATCACCGTCTACTCTTCAGTGAGTGTTTCCCACATGGTCTCTGCCAAAAATATAAACGTACAACTGGATATTACTGTAGGATATTTATTTGAACACCGTTAAATTGCCCTTTGATAAATAAAGGTCACTTTTAACTGATTTCAGGGTTCAGGCAGTTTAAGAGTGGTATTCAAGCACTTTTCAAAGCCTTTCAAAGTACCTAAACCAACAATTTCTAGACTCCCAAAGAAGAATTACTAAATCTCTAAATTGTGCCGCCTCCTTTTCATTTTGGTGCCTTTGTCAGTCAGCGTAGCTCTGCTCTGCTCTGTTCATATGAATGATTGTTCAGATGACTAGATTGCTAATGCAAAATGCTACAAATCACATATTTTTCAAGGGGTATATTTCAATTAAAGCACACTTCTGACCCTGACGACATGACGGTTAAAATTAAGCATTTCCCACACTTTCGAGACTTAGTACAAACCCTGTGATTTAAACAAAAAATGTAATTTGTTTCTACTGTTCAATCTTTGAGCTTAACCACAAAATCACACTTTTCTCTATGATATATCAGGCATTTTATCTCCCTGTGCCTGCACAGTGTCTCTGTGAGGAAGTCGGGTTAAACAATAGCATCTACAGGTCAAACCTACTTCAACTGACAACATAAAGACAAAAGAGGTTTCCACAAGGGCCCGCCACTGACTCAGAGGCCGAACACTGGCTGGCATGTGACGATGGGAAACTATTAGAGCAGATACTCGCAGCACAGCTGTATGAGTGTGATCTTGTTCCCCATCCACAATAAGGGAAGTCATACATGCAAATAAGGGGCTATAAAAAGGACACTGTTTGCTTCATGATCCAAGAAAAAGGAAAATTAACAAGCATGAAATGATGTTACATTGAACAGTGTTTACAGGATTACAGATAAGAGCTTTTATGATGAAGTTAATGTATCACCTGTTTAAAGAGAAGTTCTCTGTATAGACATTGAAGTGAAAAGAATGATCTAACAAAACCTGAGCACGCCAATTTAGTTGAATGCCCGACAGCTGTTTTTTTGTTTTGTTTTTTTAATGTCAGACACAATGATGTTCAGCACAGACAAACAAGCACAAACAAACAAGACTATCTACTGGAAGACTGACTGGAACGATCACCTGCTCGACTGTGAGTAAACACAAACTCAAAACAACTACAGATAGAGCTGTGCTTTGTAAGACCACTCATTTAAAGGACCAGTGGGTAGAAATTAGTGGCATCTAGTTGCAAGCATGCAAATTACAAACACTTCGCCTCACTCTCCCCTGCCAAGTGTGTAGAATAACATATAGTGGCTGCAAAACTTGAAAGGGCCTGTCTAGAGCCAGTGTTTGGTTTGTCTGTTCTTGGCTACTGCAGAAACATGGTGTGCCCTTTGTAGATATAAACGGATCATTCTGAGATAACAAAAACTCTGCAATTCTTATTTTCAAGCGATTAGACACTAATGAAAACATACTTTTGAATATTATGTTCCATTTCTGCCATATTGCACCAGTAAATCCCTGTAAGTCTTTCACACAAGACCTTTAAATCTAAAAAAGCATGTTGTGTAAAAGCTGAAACCAGAATTAAACTCATACATGAACAAGCTGAGAGTCTGCAGTCATGCCAGAGTTTCTGTGGGAGCCTGTACTTGGGCACAGTGGTGCATTGAGCTAAATGCTAAAGACAAATGCTAACATGCTCTCAATGACTATACTAACATGCTGGTATACTGTTTATCATATTCACCATCCTAGTTTATCACGTTAGCATGATAATGTTAGCTAATTAGCACTAAATATAAAGTATGGCTGATGTTGATGGGACTGTCATGAGTTTTGTTGTGGAGCTGCAACTCGCAATTATTTTCATAATCAATTCATCTGCCAATTTTCACCATTAATATATAATTTTTTCATCTATAAAGTGTCTAAAAAAGTGAAAAATACTCACAATTTTCAGGACTGCAAAATGACATTGTCAAATTGCTTATTTTGTCCAACCAACAGTCCAGCAACAAAGATTTTTGATTTACCATCATAAATAACAAAGAAAAGGGATCACCAAAGTCAACAGGATTCACACAGTGGTCCCTACTGATATCCATACCAAAGTCTATGGGAACTCATCCAGTAGATTTTGAGATATATCAGTCTGTGTGATGAAATTTACACTCGTGATATTTCCATAAAATATTACAGCTGTGTAATTATTAGTCAGACAGGAACAAGTCCAGTTAATTTCTAAGACAATACACTGCCTGGCCAAAAAACAGTCACCACCTGGATTTAACTAAGCAAATATGTAAAAGCCTTCCATTGGATTATTACTGCAATGATTAACGTGTTTCAGCTGGCAGCAAATTATTTAACTTACTTAACTTATTTAACTAATTTTTTTTATTTAACTGATGCAGTGAGGAGCTTCTCATTTCTTAAACAACCATGTCAGAAGACATGTACTGTGGTTGTGGAAAAGATGTTACTCTGTTTCAGAAGGGTCAAATTATTGGCCTGCATCAAGCAAAGAAAACAACTAAGGAGATTGATGGAACTACTAAAATTGGCTTAAGAACTGTCCAACACATTATTAAAACCTGGAAGGATAGTGGTGAACCATCATCTTCGAGAAAGAAATGTAGTTGAGAAAAAATCGTGAATCATCGTGATCAGAGATCACTTAAACATTTGGTGAAATCAAATTGTAAAAAATCAACAGGAGAACACACGGCTATGTTTAATAGTGAAAGTAAGAGCATTTCCACACACGCAATGTGAGGACAACTCAAGGCATTGGGACTAAACAGCTGCGTAGCCTTAAGAAAACCACATATCAGTGAGGCTAATCAGAAAAAAAGGCTTCAATTTGCTGGGGAGCATGAAGATTGGACTCTGGAGCCATGGAAAAAGGTCATGTGGTCTGATGAGTCCAGATTTACCCTGTTCCAGAGTGATGGGGGCATCAGGGTAAGAAGAGAGGCAGATGAAGTAATGTACCCATCATGCCTAGTGCCTACTGTACAAGCCTGTGGGGGCAGTGTTATGATCTGGGGTTGCTTCAGTTGCTCAGGTCGAAGTTCAGCAACGTTATGTGCCTGAGAAATGTGGTGTGAATATACTGAATGACAAGGTTTTTCCATCAATGGATTTTTTCTTCCCTTATGGCACTATGACAATACCAGGATTCATTGGGCTCAAATTATGAAACAGTGGTTCAGGGAGCATGAGACATCATTTTCACGCATGGATCTGTCACCATAGAGTCCAGACCTGAACCCCACTGAGAATCATTGGGATGTGCTGGAAAAGACTTCATGCAGCAGTGCATAAAGACTCTCCCATCAACAGTGCAAGAACTTGGCAAAAAACTAATGCAACTTTGGACAGAAATAAATGTTGTGACATTGCATAAATCAAAGCTAAAGGCGGTCCAGCGAAACAGTAGAGTGTGTGACTTGTTTTTGACCAGGCGGTGTATATCACACAGCAGCACTCTGTTCAGTCGCTTTGTGACTGACCTTTGATCATCTGAGGTTGCTGCATCCTGTCCCATCATTTACAGTGAAAACATGGTGACTGAGACTGCAGACGTACAGCAGAGTAAGTAGACGAGCAGAGTAAAGGGTGCTGCAAGGCTTCTTGTCTTCTTCTTGAAAACAAAGCTGAGGCGCACAAACTGGGCCAATGAACTGTGCAGCTTCACGGTGCTCTTGGCCACAGGAGGGGGAGCACATGCTGCTCAGGGGACACGGTCAACAAACTGAGTCACACGGAGAGAAAACCGCTGGGTGCTCCTCACCTCACCAGAATATCATGTTTCACTGTTACAAGTAGACGAGAGGCCTTGATGTCACTCCCAGACAACTCATTGATGAAACATGTAAATGACAACGCCCACCAATGATAATGGTCATATGGTCAATGGTCAATCATATGTCGATAAATAAAAGGTCCTGTATGTATATTTGATACTCTATATCGTGTTTCTCTGATACTTTTTATTCAGTAGGTTTCAGATTTGAAGGCAAAGGAAGAACTTGTTATTGCAAAGGGAAACTTGTTATAACTGCATATGATAATAAATGTAACTTTGACATTTTTTGTTTAAATTTAATTTTGGATCAAACTAAATCAAAGCCAAAGGTGCGATCTCACCTAATCTTATCTCGAATGTTTAATTTGGCAGAGCCAGCAGCTGCTGCACAACAATAAACAAAAGAAAAAGAAATTACTCCAGCAATAACCGAAATGTCAGTAATCCAGACTCTTGCATCGTGTGTACAGGGAAATTGTTCAGAAAAATATGTAATTGATAATGATAAGCAGGCCATTATTGTGAAATAAACCCCAACAGGATTATTCAGGGTTTATTTCACAATAATGACCTGCTCACTGTACAGTATCCCACTATTTACACAGTTACTTAGCAAAATAAATGAATAATTTGCAACTAAATTTTGATTTTGTTGATTTAAAAATGATGCTATTGCTCTTCCAGAATCTATGATCAGAAGTACATCCATAGCAGTGGCTGGTTTTTCATAGCAACGGTCTGTTACACATAGCAACAGTTTGCTGTAGAGAAATAACAGACCTTAGACTGCTGTCATTGACCAACCAGAATCAAGTATTCAACAAAGCATAATAAACTATTTTGATACCAAAAATCATGTTTAACTGCAAATGTTCCACAGCAGAAGGCAGAGTCGTGACTCCGTGGCTGAGTTTTATGAAAAAACAAGATATTTTGGCCAATTAAGGGTATGAGGTAAGTGATGGAGTAAATTAGTGTAGCGTGCATCTCTACAGTTTAAGACTATAAAGATCCTTGTTTTTGGATGAACATTTTTCATCATAACTAAATCTATAACAGCAAAAAAGGGTACTACATCTGGTTGCAATAAATCCCAAGATTAAATAATAAAAGTAATGGAAATGTTGCATTTCCATTGAAAAAACAAAAAAAACAAGAGTGTGCAAAAAGAAGCAAAACCAGATTTGCCTGAAGTGCAAAGCTCACAAACTTGATGGTAGCTGACAACTTGAATTTACAATGTGCAATTTATAAGCTTCTCTTCTTCAGAGTGATTTACAGCAAGTGCAACAGTAGAATAAGTCAACACTCATGAGGTCCGTCATCACAAACAGCAAAGCAGTGAAAACATAGCTGCAGCTCTGTAACAAAGACGTATGGGACTGATCAGGAGGAGTGTGTGAGCGTACTGAACCACAGCGACAAGCCTAACGAGTTCCCCAGGTCCACAGTATGGGTGTTCGTCCTGTTTTCAGAGACAGGGCTTGAATTCCTGAGCAAATCTCTACAGCAGTGATCAGTTTGAAAATGGAGCGCCATGCAGCTTTGAAATGAAGGGAGAGGGGGGTTACTCAGTATGCACCTCCCCGTAGGAGAAACTAATGCAAACCAGCTGCTGTCATACTGACTTGCTATTCAGCATCTGGCAGAGAGGGAACCAGTGAGCGATGCTGCTGTCTGCTATTCCAGACAGTTAGGATGACAATCAAGCTGTTTTCTCTCTTGTCTGCTCTCTACATGAGCAGATACTCTCTTTAACCAGTACTAAAAAGACAGAATTTGCATTAGGTTTACATATATTTTACCCAAACTTCTATCCTCGTCTTTTAGGTTTAGAAGTTTTAACCCTCAACACAATTATATTCATAACTCTGCCATCGTTAGAGAGTGTTCTCTGCGGTCACTCAAGGTACCTCCCATTAAGAAACCAGCTCTTGTTCATTCACAGCATAGGACGCAAACACACAAAAACACTGCAGCAAATTAAAATTCCCACTTTAACTGACTGTGTTAGTAATAACAACTCCACACAAGTTGGATTTAAGCAGGAATGTTGCACGGATATATAACATTTTTCAAGTTTTAGTCATGTCTCAAGTGCAAAAGTGCTCCATTATGCTGACTGCATATTATGTAACCTTTGGGTTTGTCTCTGGGCAACCTGACCTACAGGTTCAATACAGCACTGTAGATGGCAGATTGCTAACAGGTTTTATTCCTACCTGTTTTAAATAAACATTGTTTGTGTGTTTGTGAGGGAAGCAACAGGTTTGATGCCATACTGCATGAACTGTGCTGTACACAGATATGGGGTTATTCAAGAGGCTCTTAAATTGAAGGATGTTCACTTATTATGTTAATTTAAAGGGTTTTTCTTTATATTCTTGAGCATAAACCCAAAACAAACTTATATTTAGATTTTTGGGACAAATTACAACACTTAGAGCGAAAACAGGATGGCTACAAATCCTCAAAAAGTATTCAAATGTCTTAAATTTACTGATAAAATGTCTTTAAAAGTATAAAATAGCCTTAAATATTTACTTATTGGATGCTGTAATGGTGGTCTAAAATCGTCTTAAATTCACTCCAAGCACAAGAATTGAATTCAAATGCTTCAGTTATCCTGTTACAGTCTTTTAGGTTTTTGCTCATAAACATGCTTTGCCTTACTCATAATTTTGAACTGACAATATATGTATTAACGCAGAAGAGTTCACCTATATTTTTACATTTGATGTTTAGTTTTATTGCAAAATTGGCCTTAAATTTAATTAACAGAGGCTTTAAAATTAGAACAGGGCAATATATTGATATAGATTTTTTGATATGAAACCAGAGTTTGGATATGGTTGTGTCATGTTGTGACATAAGTGTTGTCTTTTCCTGACTTTAAAGGCTGCATTACAGTAAAGTGATGTAATTTTCTGAACTTACCAAACTTCTCTAGTGGTTCAATTATTACCCACTTAGTCACTGTGTTTGTGTAAGCTCCAATAGTCATCCTTATAATATGGTCACATTTATCATTATTATATTTATTTACTTATTATATTTATTTTAGAGAAAATTATTATTTCAATATATGTACTTTGTATTTCGCAAAAATCTGTTAAAAATATTAAGATATTTCTAATTAAAACATCTAGAAGATCTTACATTTAAGGTGCTGGTACATGTAGACACCTTGGAAAAGTGATGCCTAAACAAGAAACAGCCATACAGTCAAAGACAAATAACAATGTGCTAGAAAGCTGAATTACAGCTGTATTATTATGTTCGACAGCCAAAGTGGGACTTCTGCCACAGAAGACTGTGGCTGGAGGAATTGTTGCCAAAACACAAAGACAAGGCCGCACAACCTCGTCCATAACTTCGCTCTAGGCGTGTCTGCTACAGGGATGCCATTCAGTAACCAGGAAAAACCTGTAATGCACACACACACAGGCACACATGCACACACACACACACACACACACACACACCAAGCTTCACACATACACACACTCCACCTGACACTTACTGCCTGGATGTCTCTTCATCCAGGACTAACCGGTTTTAAAGAGGAGGCTGAACCTGATGGATATAACTAATGTTTTTAAAAGTGACCTAAATATTTCTCTGTCAGGATGTCAGTCAGACCAGACAGATTAATCAGCTCAGGGTCTGTAGTGTGCTGTCTATTTACTTTAACTCCTAACAATAAAAGTCAAAGAGACAGTCAGGATGAAGACAGAGGAGTTAGAGACATGCTGAGGCTGCTTGTGGGACAGAATGATGATAAATGTGTCCAGAATAATGCCTAAAATGTACCTTAAATAAATACCCTAGAAATATACCTTGCCTAAATACCTAAATACACCTATAAGATCACCACATGAGTCAGTCAGGTTAACTCACAGAAACTGAAGCTAGTATAGCGAGTATAATAAGCAAGTATAATTCAAGATTTGGTTCATGAATAAAGTGAAAAGATAACCATAACAGAACTGACACTAAAACACATGTTGCCGAACTTTAAGGACTCGATAAAGGGAATATTGTTGACTATTGTTTACACATGTTGGCTTTTACAGCTACTGGTCCATAAATCAGCAATACTGTGATGTGTTATCTACCCGTGTGTTAAATATTTGAATTATATTGGGTGTAATAAGTAAACAGTGTCATAATATCTCAGTGTAAATATCACTCACCATCCTCTGATCTCACTTCAACAGTCTCTCTCCTCTGTGTCGTATTCCCTGCGATCCAGTATTTGTGCGAACCTCAGTGAAGTTCACACTGTTTAAAGAGAGAAAAACTCTATAAACCTAAAGCCAAGAGGACAAAATCCAAAAGTTTACACCAGATATTTCCGATAAAGTCCTGAGAGCGTGGATGCGGCTCCTCAGCGGTGTCCTCCGTCCATTGTTGCAGACAGATCTGAGTCGGACAGAGACACTGACAGCAGCAGCGGAGCAGCAGTGTTCAAACAGACTGGAGCTGCTGCTGGATGGTAATTTACAGCCGGAGCAGTGCCCTCAAAAATCGGCTCTAAAACATAACACAGGAAACTGAGCCAGGAGCTCCAATCAACGGGCGCTGAACGCGGAGCCTACTTAAATATTCATGAGCTGCTCGGAGTGAACTGAGCATGCGCAGCGTTGGGACTTCTTGACAACTGACTCAAGAGGACAAAAAAATGTCAGCATCAGTCCTTTTATAAACATGAACTCCCATTTCACACGCTGCCTCTGCGGTCCAGTACTTCTAAAAGTAGGGGAGACTAGGGGCAGATGTACATTTACATTTTTCCCCCTACTTTTCATCATAACATAGAGACTGTTTGAAATATATTAGTCATCTTTTTAAATGAGATTATTTTTGATTAATGTAAGCAAATAATACACAAACCACCGGACAGTAGAAGCTCATAATAGCTCTAAATATCCTTCACTCTATATATTCCAGTTTCTTATTGTATTGGTAGAGTTAATCTAATTATTATTATTTGAAGGATCCTTAGATTTTTTTTCTCTCTTTTCTTTACTTATGTACATATTCATATTTCTCCTGTTTATTTAATTGACTTATTATTATCATTATTACTTAATTATTTTAGTTTTTTTTAATTATTTCATTAATTTACTTTTTTGGAATTATATTGTAATGCCTTCACTATATATAACAAACATTGATATAACAAATATACATATGTTCCATAATTAATATGATATATTGTCACTAATGAGGGCAAGACTCTAATATTATAATCAATGCAAAATGTAGATGTTACACTGACAAAATAAGTCACCGTGTCTCAAATAAAAGCATCAATAATGACATTACTGCTGTTGTATCTACTAATGTTACCTAAGACTTTTTTTTGTATATGGTTCAAATTATTCTTTTATATGAAAGAAAGTCTATTTCTATTTTTGCACAAGACTAGGCAACTATTCTGGTATCTAGATTTTAATTATTTGCACTGAGTTGCGACTGGCAACTTGCAAGCACAGTTTGGAGGAAACACACCATTGCCCTGAATAAATTACAGATTTCTTTGTGTTTGAAGATTGTTGGAAACATTTGGGATAAGGGTAGACAAACAGACAAAGACAAGGAAAGTGGGGCCATTGTACCCCAGTGGTACAATTGTCCCCAATCATGCAACCATAATAAAATCTTACAGTATATGCTCACAAGTCACACATATATGAGCAAAGTTTGTTGAGTATTTTTAACCAGTAACCTAGAGAAAGTTGATGCAAGTTTAAATTCACAGCCATCTAAATTTTAAACTGCAGACTTAAAATACTGCACATAAAAAAGTCAACTTTCATACCTCAAAATGAGTTTTTTGTAAACTTCTGCTGAGGTGAACTGATCCTGCTCCTTTTCCACTGGCAGAGTGAGAATCCTACTGAGCATGTGCAGAGAAGGTGTCATCACTCATCACTCTAGTTTATTTCTTATGTGGTGGAATTTAATTTATTACAATTTGTTACAATTGCCGCCCGACTACCCTACATTAATGTAGGTTATGTTGTGAAAACTAACAGTGAAACTATTTCCTTTAATAGTTTTTGCTGTTTTTACTATTTCTGCATAGCAACAACCCAATAGACTTTTATTATACCAACATTTATCACAACTTATTGCAAGTTTCTCTTTATGTGCTTTAGAATTTAACTTATATGTTATAAATGTCAAATGAATCCATTTAGTTTATGTCACATTAGGTCGCAGCTTGTGAAAGAACATTAGTAGACGGCATTTTCCTTTTTACATGCTGGAATAATCATTTTAACTTTGCGGATGGGGGATCCCAGTGACTCAGTGTCTTGGTATCTCTGGTATAAACCCAGTTCATGGTCTTTTATTTATTTAGCTATTCATTTATTTATTTATTTATTATAAGGTAGTCCCCAAATTCTGTACAGTCATTTAGTCCCCCCTCCCTCCCTCTCTACTGCCACTCCATACAAATAAAAATGCAACTCTAAGCAAATCTGTAAGGACTGCATGAGAAAAAAAGGCCTTGAGGAGATCTCTTTTGAAGTGCATGGGTGGCACTAGTATCCACTTCTCACAACCAGTCTCCAGTCAGACTGAGGCTTGCCTTGAAATGAAGTTGGGCGGTGAGGCGACTCTCTGGGTGTAACCTGTCTAACAGGCTGCCTCTGTACACAGTAGACACATAATGTATGTGTGTGTGTGTGTGTGTGTGTGTGTGTGTGTGTGTGTGTGTGTGTGTGTGTGTGTGTGTGTGTGCTGCAGTCTGATTTTAGATATTTGCTTCTACATCTCAGATGAATATTTAAAACATTGTGAATAGCTCACCACATCATGTTTAGGACTCATACCAGTAAACAGATAGAGCTGTGATAATGTATAATCAATAGATAAATAAAGTATAATTCATAAAGGTTTGATGTTGCCATTGTCGCAGTGTTTTGTCACCACCTAGTGGACATTGTAGGACAAGGCACACTGTAACAAGAATGCTGTATAATTTACAGTAACTTATTGCTGGCAAGTTGCTGTAAATACATTTCACAGTATTACTGTAAATATAATCAGTACCACAGTATTGTAATCGTTATCACAGTAGTAATCACAGTATGGTGGTTGTTATTAAAGGTATAATCTGCATGCTTTTTTAAAATCACAACACTAATTCAACTACTGTAAAAGGCATTGCTGTATTAATTTTAGTACTATAAATTAATAACTGTAGTAAATTTACATACTGTAAAATGAAGACACTTTTTAATCACAGAATTTACTGTATTTCATCAATTAATTGAACTTTTAAGTACTTAAATATATTTAAATTTTCATATGGGAGCGCCTTTGATCTTGTTTTCTCTATTCATGCTTTGATATTTTATGATCCAGCACCAAATCCATTGGGCCTTGGGGATGTGTGTGTCTTTCTTTCATAGTTGGGCTGTTTCACATTAATCAGAGTTCAAGTTAATGCTGAATCTTCTCTGAATGAGTAAGCGTCTGTTTA
This sequence comes from Lutjanus campechanus, assembly GCA_027495735.1. Lineage (NCBI taxonomy): Eukaryota > Metazoa > Chordata > Actinopteri > Lutjaniformes > Lutjanidae > Lutjanus > Lutjanus campechanus. The sequence goes on along the minus strand of JAJHUR010072488.1, from coordinate 94,042 downwards.
TGAGTCATACAGCTGTGCATACTCTGATCATGGCCACTTTTATTTCTGTCAAAATAGTATTTTTGCAAACTTACAGTTTTTGATCTCAAGCTGTTTTATCTTGACTAACTAAACCGAATTTTAATTTCCGTTTGTGTGCTTATTATTTATGTACTCAGGTGACCAAAATCAGTGTGAGTAAGTGTGATATAAGAGGGAGAAAAAAAGAATTTCAAATCTACTTTTTTAGGTGCTTTGAGTGCCACAAGCTGAGTGCCATTTAGACCCAATATATTATCTCTATGGCTCATATCTCCAAAACTCTGCAACTGACACCAGAACTACTTAGATAGATGAACAGGACTAAAGGCCTGAGCAAAAACATGTATTTTTCATTTTGGGGTGAACAGTCTCTTTGAAGGTATACCTCAGATTTTTTTAAAGTGGGGTTGTATGAGGTACCTATCCATAGTCAGTATATTACCTACTACAGCAGATGTTGGTTGGCATAACTCCAGTTTGGAGAAGCAGCAGGAGTACCAGTGTAGGAAGCTAAGCAATGTACGGTTGTGGACGAGGTCAGCAACATAATATGAAAGCCACTTAAAAAAAACAAACCAACCTCAGGGCCTGCCACCAAGGTTGGTTTCTTCAGAAAAAGTCAAATATATTTTATATCCAAACATTTTTCTGTTTTATACTTATTGTTCATTTCCAATTATTATTTTACCTATTTATAATCTGATTTAATGTTTAATTAAATTATTGTTTGTTATTTTCCTATTTGTATAGATAACACATCTGTAGCTATTCTTGTTGTAACCAACATAAATCATTAGAGCTGTATGATATAATCCAAGTCTCCTAAAGTCCCACCATGCCATTTTCACTCAGTCACGACACACTCACCCAGTTCAGACAGTGTGCATGTGCATATGAATGTGGCTTCAAGCTAAGCATCTACGCTGAAGATTCAGGCTAAAACCGTGCTGTAAATACCATTTTTTGGTCAACTTGACATGTCGGGGCTTTAGGACACTTGGATTACACCAGACCACCATTATATCATTTCGTGTTTTTATTTTTGACGTTTGAAAACTGGTCACCATTCACATCAATTGTTTGAGAGATTCTGCAACACTGTTTTCTTGTGAAACTCCAGCAGTGTTTTGTGGACTAAAAAACACTAAACTTCAATCAGCATGAGAGTGAGTAGATAATGACTGAATTTTCATTTTTGGGTGAACTATATCTTTAATAATTCAATTTGATTAGTTCTTACTGAACAACCAATAACTAAGTTAGTGTATATTAAAAGAAACTTTTTTATTGACCCTCACTGCCCCCAAGGGCAAATGATCAGCAGCATTAGGACAAATAGCACTGAGATGGATGTGCATTAGATTTTGAAATGCAAAACTGGGCTTGTGAGTGAGCAGTGAGGCAGCACTGAAAATCCTAATAATGTTTATGTTACTCTGTTGTTCCTGTATCCTGTCAGATCTTTCATTCCACTCTCCATCTGTTCACAAAGCACCATCCTCTGCCCATCACCTGTCCCTGCCTGCATACCTAATTATCTCATCAAGCCCACATGTCAGCCACTTTCTCCAGATCATCTGACTGCCTTCAAGTTGATGACTGTGGGCCTGCTTTTAAACCTGAGTAAGGACTAGTTTACTCCTGTCTACCATTGTCTCCTAAGACAGCTTTTGTATCAACTATCTATGCTGTGATGCTTAACACAACATAGAGGGGAAAAACTATACAGGAAGGTTGGGAGCTATATGTAAATACAGTATGTGGAATTTTAATGTAAGGTTGCAAGATGTACGGATTAACTCATCACTGACTATTTGAATATAAGGCATGAAACATTTATGGTTGAAACCTAATGGCAATGATGATGAATGATTGGCTTTTAAATATGTTGCCAGAGTGATTAAGAGAACTGATTACACTGACACTTATAAAATTGAACATTTCAATTGGTGTCTCATCTATATTTACATTTTCTGACTTAATTTGGGTAGTTGTGGTGCTCTGTGTTTCCAGTAGACTGTATGCCTAAGTCTTAATTAATCAACAGTGCCATCTAGTGCATGAAATCTGCTAAGGTAGGATAAATATATTTCTGTTGGAAATTCAGCAGTTTTAAAAGAACAGCTGATCTGTTGGCTTTAGAATCACCATAAAGTTAACAAAATTGTGCTTTAGAAAAATCCTGGTCAAATTTTTTTGTCACCTAGTTTTAAGATGTGTGTGTCATTGGGTTTAGAATAGAATAAAATAGAAAATACTTAATTGTTAAATGTTTGGCTTGGTGAAAAGATGTGGCTTTAATTAGCCTAACAATTAAAGGCACTGATATTGTTAGACATGGACTGATAGATTCTCATCATATAAGGTTTTTTTTTTGCTTTTCTTTAAGTGCCCTTAATTTGCTATTGGTCAGTTGTAATTGTTGGTTTTTGATCGTACCATTTGTTGTAAAACTGTAGCTGTGTGTATATTTTTGTGTATTATGTTTATCTTGTATCAGTTTTGTACTTTAACAATCTGTCAAATGAAATACATAATGACAGTGTGAATCCACTTCAATGAATCTCAAAATAATGAGTTAGCATCTCAAAATAATAAGAAACTTTCTCAAAACAATGATTAGTAACTCAAAATGAGTTAGTATCTAAAAATAATGACAGTATTTGAGAAAGTTTATTATAGTGACTTACGGGATATTTTTTCATCTCACTGGAGGGAACTGGCTTCTGTAGTTGCATGTTCTGTAAAATAAAGTTACTGTAAAAAAAAAAAAATGACACGCCCGCAAGGCTCTAATTCTGTCAATGTCTCATGGTAGTTGTAGTCCATGGGTGGTGTACTTTATGAACGCTAACAAATTAATCGTTGTTATATATTTAAAATGACAAGGTTAACAACATTCCCTATCATCTACAGTGTTAACTATCTATTTTGCTCAAAATATAGTCGGAGTAACCAAGTGTCTTGTCTTGTCTGGTCATAAAGTTTGATGACAGAAAGTATCGGTGTAAAAATACAGCTCACCACCGGAGCCCGGAAGCAGGGCGGGACCTCTGCTCTTTATAAACATGGCCGTTAAGTCCTTTACAGCATCAGGTCCTACGTTTGACTCAATTTGTTAGACTTTCAGGAAGTAATTGGGGGCAACTAACACAGTAACAGGTGGAAAGAAAATGTAGACACGCAACGGACGCCTCTAAATTGTTTTCGTCGTTTTATCTCTGCCTGGGGACGGCGTTAATAAACTTCATGTAGTACTTTATGCTAGCTAGCTTAGCGAGCTAACGCCGACGTCTCAACGTTAACTTCTGTCAACTTTTTCAACCAGCTAGCCTAATCAGCTACTTGACTGCTTATCGACATGGAGGAGTGCCGTCGCTGGCCCAGGCTGTGTCGATGAATATTTTACACACCGGCATCTCGGATTTACTCAGCTAAAGGCTGATCTAAACTTTCTTCAAGGCTCCTCTTGGGTTGTTTTTTTCCACTGGAAGCACCAGCCAAGCGCTTGCCAGCAGGCGCCCGTTTAGGAACATCACTGAGAGGGCGGACATAAACAATGTTTTCTGTCAAACCCATGAAACCCACCTTCAAGTGTTATCTTCCTCCTGTACAGGTATGTTTTTGCTTATGACTGTTAACTGCAGAGTTTACTTTTAATGGTTGATGGTTTAGGATACAGTGTCAAGTAATTTCTTGAATTGATTAAGACTTAAGTTGTCGTGACAGGGGTGTTTTTGCGGAAGGAAAGTTGATATAAGATGTGTGGTTAAGATTATGAGAACAGATGGCATGAAAACTCGATGCAGTCTGTAAGAAGATTCACTGACTTACTGCTGTATTGGTTTGAATAACTAAATGCTAAAACAAGTTCTTACATTCAGACTTTGAAATGGTGCACCACAGCAGAAATACAGAGGCATTTAACCAGAATAAGATAAAAATGATCTTTTACTAACCCCCCAACTAGGAACAGCAGCAAAGGGGATAGCAAAGTAGAATAAAAACATATATAAAAAACAATAAAATAGTAAGCAAGCACATTTAAACAAGAGCAACTAATATAATAAGGACAATATAAACAAGAAACAGACTCAGCGGGTTGAAATACTAATATTGCACCTGAAGTATGGCTCTTGAATGCTCTTTACGTTTTCAAAATAAGCTGCAAGCCAAGTGTTAGTAGAAAAAACAAGATTAGTCTCCCAACTCCTGTTTAATTTGGGGGAATTTAAACTTCTGTGGTGAATCTGTTATCATTTTCAAAAGAACAGTAATTACTTGACTATAATCTGGCATCCTTTTCGTTGTGTCTTTGTATTTGGCTTGTTTTGCTGACAGGTGTATGCACTTCTCCATATAGCAAGCCAAAGGGTTTGCATACAGTCACTGGTGCAACAACCCAAACAAAAACAGTTTGTACTGGCAAAGTCAAACTTGGGAAATGTTTTGCACTTAGGTAACATTTTTACCCATTGGCATCATTATATTGTCCTGGCATGGGTGAGCCCTGGTCTTGGTAATCACTTAAATAGTGTAAATTGTGAATAAAAGTAAATCTTGATTCCTTATGTTTGTGTCAAGGTAAATGTTTCAAGCTACAAGTAAATGCAAACATTGCAGTGATTGCACCTTTATGAGAGAATTTCACTGATTCATAATAAATCAAGTTCTTACACTTCCACCCCAAAAACTCAAGTCAGCACTTTAACCTCATAGTCATTCATTTACTTGAAATTAGCATCGTGGAGCTTAGCCAACAGTGAAAAACTCATGACTGTTCAAATGCTTATGGGCTGTCACTGTATCTGGAAGTGTATACACTGCACAGTATTTGGGGATCCAGTATTAATAGCTGTAGTTGAGTCCTGCATGTCTTCGGTTCCTTAAACAGCACGCACCAGGCTTATCATTGCTTACCGCATGTTCTAATTCTCTACAGAGCATGAATTGAACGAAACAAATCATAACAGCTGTCAGGATGTTCAACAAAGTCATGTGATGGCTATGTCTGAGTCTTTGGCATATTGGGAACTTGCAAGCTCTACACTTACAAGCAATTTAAATTTTATACCTTGTTTAATCTACAAGGACACACTTGAGTGGTAATTTTCTTGGACCTTCATCCTATATTGACACATTATGGCCATTATTCATTAACCATCTGACAAGGTAGTGTTTAACTAACTAACACTTTTGTGGCTTGTGCTTTTTCTTTAGACTGAGAAGAAGCCTATTGAGCCACCCATTAAAAAGTTGGAGCCCGAGTTACTTCAAGGTAAGTTTATTTTCTGCTTTATCTTCAGAATAGTTGGCACAAAAAAGTTTTAACTGATTTTTTTTAAATTTACATTTTTATTTAGATATCATGATAATAACCAGACAAAAGACTGTATTTACCTTGTATCAGGTAAAAAAAAAAAGAAGCAGTTTCTTAAGTCTTTTTCTTCTGAATCAGTGCCCAGTGCCACATCTCCATTTTGTTTTTGGTGATTAAAACAAATGTGTAGTCTCAATGACAATGATTATCTGGAGGACTTGTATTGATAGTCATATGTAGTTGATTTATTATTTAACTTTGAATGATTCTTTTTATAGTAAGGTCCATCTAAACTGTCAAGAAAAGTGTCTCAGTAGTTGGTTTTTAATTAATAGTCATTTAACCACCGTGGGGTGAGGCTGACAAACTTCCTCCCAAAAGTAGTCGGCCCAATTCACACCAAAATTTAGATACTTGAGATGCCTCTAAGGCATTAAATTATCAGCGTTAGTGATGACCTGGGAGAGTACAAAATAAAGCTTCTAAAATAGTGTTAGTTACGTTACTTCCTTTTGCCCCATTTGCATCACTGTCGGTCAGTGTTGCATTATCTTAGAATACTGTGCAGTCTTAAAATCTTTCACCATGAACTCTCAGGCTATGAAAGCCTAGATGAAACTCATTTTGTGGACTTAGATACTAGGTCATTCTATTTTTGTTTCACATAACTGGCAGTGTTTAATCAGACTGGTCTAACAAGCATTTCAGCTCAGGCAAACGTGCCAACCTGTCATGATTTCTAAATACAAGTCTTTTCATTTCCTTAATCTTATCCTATTTTCCATTTTCATCTTTCCCAAGTTGTCATGGTTTCTCCAAACACAGTAGATTATTGTTGTTCACAGGATACAAATCATTTAGGATCATCTTTGTCATCAAGATAGTATCAATAGTGAAAGCCCCACTTCACCATTATGGAGGGCTACCATATGTTTACATTAGCAATGTAGCTTTTTAGGATGTTGAAAATGTTGATGTTGATAATTTTCTGTAAAGTCAACAGAAAAGAATCAATGTCCACTATGAAAAAGAAATGGGACAAGAGGCTCCAAAATTTATAGAATTTTGCCTCTCTGTGTGTACCTCTCTATTTATCCCTACTTTGAGTTTCACCCTCTGAATGTCCCCATTTCCGTTCCTGGGCTTCTTTACCAACTCTATCAGCTCAATGTTAAAGTAATCAGATTCCTGTTACATGTCTGTGACAGCATCACTTTAAGGGCTGCAACTTAGTTTCTTTCTATAAATATGTTAAATACACACCATAGCAATCTGTAATTGCTTCTCAAACATCAGTGTATTCGTCAGTCAGTGCCATCCAAATTTGAACTATTGCAGGTGCTGTAAAAGGCTTTTGTTCTGTCTGTTTCCTCACAATGTTGGTGCAGCCTTTAATGAGAATTTAGAGACATATTCTGGTCAGCAATATTTGTATGAGCAGCAGTTTAGTGCTCTTTGCAGCACAGTACCACTCAGTCACCTTGGTGTCTCCACCTCTCAGCCATGAGAAATTAACTTTTTACAGGAAAAAAGGGTTTTAAAAGGCTGTCATGAAAGTGGATTCTCAATATGAAATTTGTAATAAATTCTAGATTCTCTCAAGCCAGTCAATGCAAATATAGCCATTTTGGTGCCAAAGTTTTAAGTGTTGCTAATTTATTAACTGGAACAGCAAGGAATCCTTCATCTCAATGATTTATTCTGGTTCAGGTCTGAGCAGCTGACATGGGAGTGGCTCGACACACCCATTATGTTACGTTGTGTTTTATTTGGAGTAAACAGAGAGTGATGTCCTCCATAAAAGAAAGAGAACTCTTAAGCCATAAATTAGTTGTCAGTTTTACATCTTTTTATTGTTTCTTTGGAGCCACGCTTAAAAAAAAAAATCTACATTTGCAAACCTGCTGTACTTAAGTGAAGTGTATGTTATTTAGGCCAAGGTTGACATGAAAATTTTTAATTGACTGCTTGCTAAATGGCAGGTAAAACAAACGTTCTATCCATTTCCAGGCAGAAATATCACTTGCTTCTTTCCCATCTTGATTTTGGAGCCAATCAGACAAACAGGTTTCAGGAAGAGCATACATTTAAACTTACTGTACACTTGCATTTTACTCTGAGGAAGTCCTTTGATGTGACTCTGTGCAGGACTCCACCCTGCTGCCCTAGTTCTCATCTTTTTAAATCCCTGGGGAAACTTTTTATAGCCACATTCTTGTCCGACCATTAATCGTTTTGTGATCATGTAAAGAGGCAAGGGTCATGTTACTTATAAAGATAGTATATGAAAAGCTGCCTTGTTGGCCTTTAGACTAAAATCTCTTGCCTTATATGAGTTGCATGTGGTACAACTGTAGGGGGTTACGGTCTCACTTGTCATCACAGAAACTTTGGCTGTGTGTCAGGCCTTTTGGCTTTTTTTGTGCCAGGCAGAAACCTTGAATAAAGTAGCTACAGCTTTTCAAGTCATTTTAGCTTTTGGGTTTGCAACACACACACACACCTTTCACAACCATGCTACTCTTACAAAAAAACAGTCAAGATGAATTATGTATGGTTAGAAAGATTTTTAAGATTGATGCACATTAGATATTTTAACATTTATACACACTGGCAGTTTGATATAGGTGGGATTTAATTTTTAAATAACAAGCTTTATAATACCTTAATTGATAATAAAGTATTGGAATTGAATTGAATAAAGAACTGCACATAACATTTTTTACCCCCTAAATTCATTGCAGAAAGTCAGTTGGTTTGACATCGACCTTCCAAACATACCAGGACCTGATATTCATTTTCTTTACTTTTTTCTTTATTTTCCTATTCCTTCAGCTGTAACGGTAGCCTGCAGGTTTTGCACTCACATATTTTTTTCTCACACTTGTTTGTCACCAGGGGAGATAGTAGTTAATGAGGTGAACTTTGTGAGGAAATGCATCAGTGCTGAAAGCAGCCAGGATGACCTTTGGGGGAAGCTGATATGCACCAACTTTAAGGTCTCCTTCATCCCTCAAGATGCCCCACCTAAACAGGTATTTGTTCAGACTGACTTTAAAGCAGTCAAACTTTACTGTTTTTAATATTAGGCGTTTTTAGTTGAAGTTAAAAATATGATCCTGCTGGTTTGATGTTCTCTCATACTGTAGCCGCCAAAACCACATTTTTTTAAGTTCCTCATACAGTTGTTGAAAATGTTTTATCAGGCTTGAAACAGAATTACTTCCCTTAGCAACAGTTTTAACTTAATATTTGTGAAATCTATTAGTGCCACTAGTGTACTGCTGAACAGCTTAGATACTTGTATTTTCACAGCCTTGTTTGTATGTGAAGTGCGTCTGGTAAGGAGGAAGGAAAACTTGTGTACTTTCCTGCACTACATTGTCAGTGATATCGCACAAGAAGTGAGAGAACAGACGTCATTTCCAGCTATGTGGCAGATTGTTGCCATTATAATAAAATGGAACTTGATCATTGCTCAGTCTGAGGGGATCAACTCAGTCCACCCACCAGTTTTTGAGACAATATTTCAGTGAGTTATGGATGTATTATAGTGTCTACAGGATACAGAGTGTCAAACTTCTTGATTGTTTTTTCCTTTGCCACAGAAGTCCAAGCTGTGCCACCTCTTGCTTGGAGAGCATGACATCCCTCTCACCTGTCTAGAGCAAGTAGTAACAGGTACGTCTGGTGCCAACATTTGTGACAAGTCTTATTATTATTTTTGTTGTGTGATTGAGTATTCAATTGTTTTTTATTGTCTGGCATTGATATCCACATACTGATTTCCCCATGTGTAAATCTTGATACTAGACTGCAGATTTTATCTCAGAATTGTCTAATCAGTAGCCAGAATACATACCACAAAATATTAATTTCCTAATAAAAGACAGCTGGTTTAAGCATTTTGAAAATGCATTTGGCAGATGTTTAATCTTTCTCAATCAAAGTTTTCTTGTTTTGAGTCCTTAATCGATCAACTATTTCAGCACAGACATGTAACATCTAACCCAGTCATTTTACAAGCGTGATCTGTGAAGAGAATTAAATTTAGATGGGGCCCTCATTAATCTTTTACAGATTGGTTGACTGGTTTCGTTTGTTGTTCTCTCTCAGTCAGCAATCTGATAACAAGTGATGTCAGAGCTAAAGCAGTGATTAGTGGCAGTGTAGCCTGGGTGGGATTAGCCATGTTTATATATCTCATTGCTGTCGATTGCTGACACTGCAAGGGCAACTGCCCAGAGCAAGGTTTGTTATGTTACAGTGATGAAGCATGAGGCTTTGTTTTAGCCGGCTTGTTTTTGACCTTTTATAACCGAATTCTAAAGACAACATCATAATTATGGGATTTGCAAAAGTGTGGGAGCATTAAGAATGACATTAGGGCCTTGTGTTGTGTAATATCAATAAAATCTAACATCAGTATGTTTCGACTCCACTGACAAGCGATATTTTGGACGTGACTGTTTGTGCTTTCACTGAGTGTATGACAGGGTTGGCAAGGCCCTGTTTACACCAGGAATTAAAATGTGATCTTTGATTGCATATATGTAGGTCAAGATAATGGGTTACTGCTCTGCATACAACTTTCATCCAAACATGACAAATTGATGGATAAAGATAGAACATTAAATACTTGGTTGAGCCCAGAAAAAATGTTCATTTGTTTTTTTGATGTGCTGTAAAGTTTTTCTATGAATAAATAAATAAATAATTAATAAAATAAATCTAGTTGCTGTGGTCCATCTGATACAAACTGGCACGACTCTTGGACATGCAACCACATTTTCTATTCTGAAAATAACACAAAATACAGTTATTCAGCATTACCAAAAATATGTGAGGAGTGTTTTAAAGTTGACATTTCTGTTGTCTAAAGGGGATGCTTAGAAATTTTATCTTAATTGCAAAGCATTGGCGTATTGCATGTTTTCTAGTCATAATTTGTGTTTGTTCCTCAGTGAATGATACAAAAGGGAAGAAGAAAGTATTGGGATCAAACCAAAAGCTGAAGTTCAACCCAACAGAGCTCATCCTCTACTGCAAAGACTTGCGTATCATACGGTTCTGCTTTGATGAGGCTGGGCCAGAGAGTGCCAAAAAGGTGAGTGATGCTCAGTTTTCCCAAATACTTAAAACTTATCATGCTTGTCAGCAGTGTTGGGCATGTTGCTCAGGAAGTGTAATAAGTTATTTTTTACTTATTGCTTCTTTAAAAAGTAATATTTCACTAATTACTTTGTGTCAAAAGCAATTAGTTACATTACTCGTTATATTGCTGTATTACTTTTGTACCTTGTTGAGGGCTTTGATGCACACGAAAGTTGAACTGTTCATCCAGTGACGCTGATATATAAGTAATACATTACAGCAGCATTCTGCTTTTCAGACTCTCACCAACTTTAGGTCAGCAGTTTAAGGCTATTAAAGCCACCTCATGTAAAGATTGAAAATCTATCAATTCTGGCTTTGGCACCCTCAGTGGTAGCAACAGAAAATGCATGCTGCTACTCCACTCTTCCCATGGATCTGACCCACAGACACCAAGATGAAAGGGCTGAAGGCAACACAGACTGCACCAATTTTCTCCACAATTGGCTCATTTTTCTGCAAACAAAAAATTGCTATCACAGTCATTTAAAAATCACAAAGATTCTACACAACATAGCTTTAACTCTAACTTTCAAAGTTTTACCTCTAAATGACTATTCGCTCAGTATTAACTATTCCCCTTTTCTCAGTTCCTGTTGCCCGTTTCACTGTTTTCACTGTTAGTTGTTGCTGACTAAACTTTTCCTTTCCTGACTGTGTGAGCTCACTACACGCACACACGCACACACGCACACACACACACACACACATTGTGCTGTGACCCTTCCTCAGTGACAAGGATATTTATGACATACAAACTTTGATGTGCAGGTCTCTCACCCGCCATCCGGATAGGAATGACTAACTTTTCAAAAAGCATTCTCAGTGTGGCCATTAGCCAAACAATGAATAAGACACATTGAGAACAATGCCCATTCAAGGGAAAGGAAACAGAATGATCCTGATTATAGGAACAACTGGTAGCGTGACTCTGACTCATCTCCTGCACAGAGAGATTGGATGGACAGAGAGATTGGATGGACAGATGTGTCATTCTTCAGATTGGAGCTCAGTTGAACAACCTGTAACTCAAGGGGATTACCCGTATAAATTGATATAATTCTGTGATATTTTGGTGATGACTAGTGGTGTTTTCCGATGACAGTTGCACACAGGGAAGGTAAATCCATATAATACATATACAGTGACCAACCATGCAACTTTTTAAAGGGACAGTTCACCTCTAAATCAGAAACACATATTTTTCCTCTTAGCTCCAGTGCATCTATACTTTTTGGTGTGAGTTGCCAAGTTTTGGACGTATCAGTAATGGAGATGTATGCCTCCTCTCGAATATAATGGAACTAGATGACACTTGGCTTGTGATACTCAGAATGCCAAAAAGATTTGAAAAACTCAACAGCAATTATTTCATCTTTCCAAAAAATTACAACCTGCTTACTCAAGATAATCCACAGACCTTGTTGTGAGTGTTTTGATGTAGGAACTCAGTGTCTCCCCTATAATTGTACAGGCCTTGTGGTCACACAGACAACGTTGCTGCAACAACACTGCTACTGCCAGCCCTCTCGGTTTACATTAAGTTTTGCAAAGAGTTGTGAGGAGAAGAAAACAGCTGTAATCAGACTGCAGTGTGAATTTTTTTTATCTGTACAGAGAGAGGGGCAGAGAATAGACAGAAAGAAAAAGAGATCACACCAGAAAAATATTGCTCTGCCTGTACCCATTTTTTTTCCCATTTGTGACATATTCTATTAATATAGACACTATAGTGAAAGGTGTCGTGTTGTTGGTATGATGTTGATGTGACTACTAAGAGCTAATTTTCACTATCTATTTTTGGTGAGAACTGCACGCGTCACACAGAGAAAATAGGCAAAGCGCTGAATCTCTAAATGAAGCTGCAGCCACGTATTAATTGTTGTTGGTAGCTAATTTTGGAATATTTTGGTGCCTTGGAAATAACCTGCCATGCCTTTGGAAGATGTGACTGCATGACAGGTATACTTAACCAACTCATAACACACCCGACTGTAACAAAACATTTAGCACTCTCATGCTCTGTAAGCACAGATGTTATTTTAAAGCGCTGTGGTATCTGGAGTTGTAGAAGTTTAGTCCTGGACATAAATATGTATTTGTGAGATATGTGCACAAAGGTCTTCAGGCGCTCCTGGCTCCCTGCGGCTTCTCTACATGACCCACGAGAGTTAGGCAGCTGTATATGTCTTCACAGTGTGCCAGAGAAATGTATGAATGTGAATGTAAGCAGTTGCGTGTCTGATCTCCTTCCATGTCATCTGGGAGCAATTTTTGTGTAGTTTTTGGAGGACTTGGAGCTCCACAGCTCATACCTGCAGGACATTTGGCTAACAGCAGCATTACCGTATGGTACGGCATTGAACAGTCTTATGGCCACCATCACACATCTACTGTTTTAATATATTTCAAAATGCAGTATTCATCTTATTTTATGTCCTCTGCTGAGTAAAACAGAATATGGAATGTCGATCATGTGTACTGAAGCAGACATGAGTCTGCCCTCCCTCACTCACTTGTGAGTTTATTTATGGACACCATGTATGTAATTACAGTGTGAACCTAAAAGGGGCTCAGTTTTTTTTCTTTTTTCTTTGTGACATATGGAATTAAGCCAGCCTATAATAGCTTATTTTGCCATAGGAAATTACAGAGTTGGGAGCAGCCTTGTCTACACACGCACACACACACGCACACACACGCACGCACACACACACACACACACACACACACTTTTTCTGTGTCCTCTCGTGTTATTCACAGCTTTACTAGTGAATGGACTGCTTTGTGTGACTCCAGTGGAGCCACAGAGAGATTCAGTACTGCAAACCCAGAGCAGTGGGCTGTCAGTTAAACATTTGCCTTCCCAGGTTTCACTTGTTCTTGTGTTTGTATGGTTACAGAACGTGCCTCAGAGTTCACTCCAGCACTCTGTGTGAACCTGAGTTGGGAAGCTGAATGGTTGTGATGAAACCTAATCTGCCTTGATAATGTTTAATTTATTCCACCATTCAGCTGTTCCTCTGTTGTACTGTATGTCCCTTTAAAGTACTTCTCTCCTTATTCTAGGTGTGCCTTGCAATTGCCCACTATTCTCATCCAGCTGACCTTCACCTGCTGTTTGGCTTTGAGTATCAAGGGCGGCGATACCATGAATCAAAAGGTATGCATACAGTGTGCCGTATTTCTTTTATTGCTGCAAGAAGACATATTGGGCTCTATCCTTCACTTGGTGCAACAAGGCTGCTTTCAGTCATTTCAAATGTTTCTGTGTGTGCAGTAATGTCACTGCAGCCAATACCGTTAATATTTAAACAGCAAAACTGTATTTATAAATTTGACAGGACAGAGGAAACTCCCTGGACGAAATAGAAGAATTATTTCTTTGGACAGTTCTGATGAAACTTGGGGTTTATATGGCTGCTTTACACCAAACTATTTCATTGTATGATCCTGAACTGTATACTATAGAATAACACAGGAAATTAATGTACATTAGATCCTGAATGATCCTGTCTGTGTTTTGGGAGATTTAAATAATCAATGCAGTTATGCTATTGTGCTTCATGCATAAATGTGCACAGCTCCTCTTCATTTCCATACACTATTTGAATAGCAATGGGCCCGATTCAGGTGCACCTGGCTTTTAAAGGGAATTGGCGATGACATTCTGATTGATATTCATATATATGGCACTTATATTCATGTCACACCCAAACACACCACAATTAAGAAACAAAATACAAGTTTGACAGTCCCTAAATTGACTTGCAGCATGCACTTAAGGCAATGCGCTATGGATCATCTAAATAGAGCCCAACATGTTTTTTGAAACTGTTAACCTATCCTGTTTGTCCACATTTAGTATTTATCAATTCCAAATTTGACTATCATGTTTAATTTCTCTGCATTATGCGCAAGAAATTATATCAAAGTGTATCTGTGTTTCCAGGGGATCGAGTCAATGGTTCCAGACCTCGAGGAGGATTACAGTCCCCCATTTTTGACCGTTCATCCGACTGGGATCGAGAGATCAAGAGAACAGGGGCATCAGAGTGGAGGGTGTGCTCCATCAACGAGAGTTATGCCATCTCACAAAGGTTTTCAACTCATGTTATTTGTTGTATTTAATTTATGCTGGCCGTTGTCGGCAGAGCATGTCTGTAGCTCCTTCAGTTGGCCCTAGTTGTTATGGATACACTAAATTTCACCCTTTACTCATACTTGGTATGTTTTGGCAAGACACTGTGTTTACACTGTACGCTTTTTTACTCAATTCATGAGTGACTTACGGAAAAAAACTTTGTGAATGTCTCAGTGTAACTATTCTGGACAATACGTGCTATTCATCTGAGTTCAGCGGTGACATCATGGTGTGTTTTCAAAGTAACAATTGTTCAGTGTTTAATGTGGAACTTAAGAAAAGACTTGAAATTGCATGATAGCAGTTTGCACCAGCCTATACACACCAAGTGAGGCTAAAACAATACACCCTAAAGTACCCCCTGATTCAGTCTTCCCTCAATCAAAGAAAAAAAAAAAAACCTCACTGCTAAAGATACTGTACAGATTACATATTTGAGACTGTAACAGAAAAACAAATCCATCACTAACAAGTTATTTACAGTATGTCAGCCAAGGCTACAATATTATATGTCAGCATGACAGTTGGCTTAATCATATGAAAAATATGAGCACGGACGAGTTATACAACAAGGATTTCCATAATATTAGGATGTTTTTTGTTTGTCTGGTTTTTGTTGGCTTTTTTTTCTTTCTTTTTTTTATAAGATGGCTTTAGATAAACAGGAAATGGGTTTGGGGGGGGCGGCAGCGAAATGTTGCGGGTGAGAGTCGAACCCATGGCTGCTGCTGAGGACTGATACACGGGCTACACATTCTACCAACTGAACTAGTTGGGCACCCTGGGATGAATATGTATTAAAATACATATTCTTAGATAAATTTACCTTACTTTTCCTTTTTTAATTGTGTCTTGTGTTTTCCCAAGTAACATTACTCTTTCTCTAACTCTTCTTTTTAGTCTTCCAGAGTACATTGTGGTCCCAGTTTCTCTGGCAGATCAGGATCTAAAGCAGTACTCTGTATACTTCACTGATCACCGCATCCCTGTGAGTACTCGTGCTCTGATATCTCCATTAAATCTGTGTTGTTTGTAAAACTTTTCTAAGGAATATATTTTAATTCATGCCCTTCAGTCATTTATTCTTAGGCTCATTATCTGTCGATTCCAAGTAACGTCCAGTTTCGTTGATCAGAGCACCCCCAGTGATCCCTGTCTGATTTATGTACATTCTGTCATGCAGCTCTGGTGCTGGAATCACCAAAATGGAAGTGCTCTTGTCCGCATGGCCAGCATATATGATCCATCACAGCAGAAGAGGATTGATCAGAGGTAAAGCAAACCTCTACCTTATTCAGATTCAAAACTTGTTTTTAATATATTGATTCTACTGCCTTTCTCACTAGAATTCAATAGCAGCCAACAGATTTTCAACTGCAGCCGTGGAAAAAGAAAGCGTTGAGATTTTGTCATAGTTTGATATTATTCTAGCCCTTCAGTTTTTCATAATTATGCTGTTTATGTAAATGTTCTGAATATACAAAAGACAGTGTTTCCCTTTGGTTGACAGCTTTTGGGGGATGGATGGGCAGTATGGGAGCCCCTTTGCTGCTGCATTGCAAACTGACAGCTGTCATTGCTAATATTATCCTGCAGTTGCCTCTGCCTGGCTCTGTTTTTTTTAATCTATAAATGTCATTCATTTGGCAGCTGCACATAAGTTCAATGACTATGTAAACCTGCTCTGTATGAGGGGATATCGAACCATAGACCTACAGAAACGGGTGTCAGTGTAAGCTAGCATGCTAACTGCTAACACTACAGCAACCGATGCAAGACGCATACCTTTGGGAGCTAGCTCATTAGTTGACTAGCTTTGACTTGGCCGGTTTGGGGTTGACGTCTGTCAGTCTTTGGTTTTAGACGTATTACGTTAATGAATTACTCTTGCTGTGAAGCTTTTATTGCACCTAATGTAAAGTGTTGTTGTCAACTTGAGTAACGTTATCTTCACTTAACCTGTGTTTCCACTGCTCTGCTCTGTGTGTGTGTGTGTGTGTGTGTGTGTGTGTAGCACTGCCCTAAGTGAAACAGAGGACAGGAGAGAGAGGGACTAGCCTGACTGTAAATGACAGCAAAATGCAATAAATCCTCTCACTGAGCTGAAATGAAACAAGTGCTCATAAATTAGATAAATAAAATATTTTGTTTCTTGTCGGGGGGTGAAGGTTCCCCCCTGCCAATGGTAGGGTTAGATGCTTAAATGTTGCTACAGCTGTATATCTCTGTATATCCAGTCATGTGCTGCATGTCTGTTTTGTGTTGTGACAGGTTCTTCACTGCCATCACAAAAAGCCACCCTCAGCGCAGTGAAGTCTTCAGGTCAGATCTTGACAAGTGTCTGCCTAACATCCAGGACATCCAGAGTGCCTTTGCTAAAGTCAGACAGATCTGTGTCATAGGTGAGCCCCATTGCAACTTTTATCACTAACAGTAGATAACCACTTTAATATTCAATCTCTATGTGAAGTGTTTTTTTTAAGTGGAAATGGTGGTTATTTTTGTATGGTTTCATAGGTGTACAAGTGTTTGACTGGTTTGATTTTGTGCAGATCCGTTTGAGGAGTCTGAGGAGAGGTGGCTTTCATCTATTGAAAACTCACGCTGGCTGGAATACGTCAGGTATGTAAACAACCTGACACTGCTTGCTAGCTCTTTATAAACCATCACTGTTGTGGTGGATTACAAACAGCCAAAATTAAAATGTGTTGCTGGCCCTCACGATGTTTGTGTTATCCTCATAGTTCCATCTGGAATATAACAGGCACGAACATTTAGTAATGTTTTTGCCACTCTAAACTACTTTTTTTTAAAGATGCATTTTCACATCCTATACGAGTTACTGATTTATAAATGTTGTGTTTGTGGAAGTGCGTTATGTCCTAAATATTTCTATATATTATGTCTAAATATACCCTCATGACACAAAGTTACTTTTTGAGTAAACATGATTATTCAGCCTTGAAATCTATAATTTGGTGATGGGCAGCAACTGGCTACAGTCATCTGCTTGCCTGGTCAGTTATTTGTTCGCAAACACAAAAAGGGCTTAAGAATAATAAAGTTTGTATTTTGCTGCATGAAGTTATGAGTGCTGTGCTAGTTACTTATAGTATAGTACTACATGTTTCTCAAAGTCACTTAACATGTATTTTCTGTTTGTGACTAAAGGGCTTTCCTGAAACACTCAGCTGAAGTGGTGTACCACCTGGATGGAAGGAATGTTTCAGTCATTCTTCATGGTAAAACTCTCTGTTTGTCATCATTAGTTTATTAGTTATTGGTTTTTGAAATATTTATTTTAGGACAGCAGCATATATGACAACTCATACATCAGCACAAGGGCAGTTTTATTTCCTCTGCTGTCCATAAATTTTTTACCAAATGTAAGAACTTTGCACTTATTTGGAGATGTAGACTGTGCACACAAGAGCAGTGTAAAGTATGTCAGGAGGAGATTGGAAAATTCAATGAGGTTTGTTAGAATAAAACAACATTACACGGTCATTTATTCAATATCCTCACAAAATATGGTCATAAGGCCTTATATATTCATATATATGGCACTTATATTCATATATTCATCCCCTTGCCTGAAAACCAACATTTCCTAAAAAATAATGTGGAAAATTGCTATTGGGGCTATTAGTCCACATAGTATTATGAGGTCAAGTCTCACTGTCCTGAACCATGGAGTCACAGAGCAAAAGCATTCATTAGTTTGTACTTTACTGTGTGGTCAACATAGCTTTTGATTTCATTGGTCTGTCAATAGTGATATTGTACCAACATTTGGCTGTAAACACGTCACAGACCAGCCAAAATACATGTAAATTACTGTGGTCACATTTGAATCGTTACCATACTATTACCATCAGAGTGACATTCAAAATGCTCTCCTTGCTAACAACTTTTGATTTCTCTCATTTTTCTTTACTTACACCTGTACAGAGGAAGAAGACAGAGACCTGAACTGTGTAGTGTCCTCCTTGGTGCAGCTCATGTTGGACCCTCATTATCGCAGCCTCGTTGGCTTTCAGAGTTTGGTGCAGAAGGAGTGGGTGATGGCTGGCCATCGCTACTTGGACAGATGCAATCACTTAAAGAAGAATGACAAAGAGGAGGTATATGTCTGCCTGTAAACAATCCGGTCCCAGACATGATAGATTTGCTGTGGCACCTCTTTCTTTGTTTCTCATTGTTTGTTTTCTCTGTCAAGTCCCCACTGTTCATGCTGTTCCTGGACTGCGTGTGGCAGATGATGAACCAGTACCCAGCAGCATTCGAGTTCACAGAGGCCTATCTGACAGTGTTGAGTGATAGCATGTGGATCCCACTCTTCAGCACTTTCCTCTTCAATTCCTCCAAACAGAGAGCTCAGTACTTGATGGTAAGAGATGCATACATAGATTGTATATTTATCTGTTTAGTTGAATTTGATAAATATATTTATGCATGGGAATGTCACAGTGAACACAGCTGTTTTTAGAAGTGTGTGCCAAATGCAGAAGATTTAACCATAATCTTGAATATACAGTTTAAATCAATTAAGTTTGAAGAGAATTTAGCAAATATTATGGATGATTATATATATAACAGCATGCAACCAACAATAACATTATCTATGGTTTGCTTAGGTTTAGGTATGAAATATTAGATTAATCAGAATGTGTTCAGATGTAAAAATCTGTTTGTGTCAGTGGTCCAAGAAGAATAAAAACACGTTATAATTCCAGCTGATTGTGTGTAACAAAGCAACCTGTTTGTGTGGCATAATTTCATGTTAAAGACTATAATTTCCTTCTGTGTGTCAGATAATTGACAGGAAAGAGTGCAATGTAATGCACACAGATAAGAAGGCATTTAGCTTGCGGTTAAGATAGTAACCAATGAATTTGACAAAAGCTAATTATAGCAGTTGTGTTTTTTGGGTTTCATTATCATTTTCAAGCCTGGAGTTTTTTTTCATAGTGAACAATAATATTTTTTGTGTACTATTTACAGAGTATGAATAATGTTGTGTTTACTCTGCAGGACTTTGCCAAGAGTAAAGCCATCCCTCAAGGAGAGGACCATGTTGTGTATTTCCCTCCTGTTTGGAACTGGTCACAGCAGTTCTCCACCAAAGACCAAGCGCTGTTTAACAACCCCATGTACGTAGGCAAAGGAGCTGCCTGTGTTCAGAATGGGGAAGTGAAAACCTTCAGACGCACAAAGGTACATGAGACACTAACTGAACTTTATAAGTTTTTTAAGTTTATAGCAGCAGTAGCAGCACATTGTCTCTTGTCTTTTAGTACTCTGGATATATAGCAAACATGTTCAGTCTTAGTTTTATATGGTTCAGACAATGCTGAATGAAAAGTGTAAAGAAACTATTTAGTGCTTTCCATAGTTTCTTTACAGATAGAATAGAGACAACAGTGTATCTGCCTCTGATTGTTTCTAATTGATTTAAGGTGCTCACCACTCCACAGCTTTCTTATTTTCAAAGTTATTTTTCAAGATTAGAATCAATAACAACATTTAGGATTTTTCATAATAGGTCACATCAGTCCTCTGCCTTTTAGGTAGGTAGATATTACTATTTCTGTTTGCACTTTGTTTTGAAATTGACACAATATCTGACTGAGTAAATGTTTAACATGAGCAATCTGTCCTGTCAGCAGTTTTGTTTATTGCTGTTGAGACGATATGATTGTGTGTTGGTTTTGTGCCATCAGCAACTTCAGAAAAGGCACAGAAAGTGAATTATTAGACAGAAAATAAATCATTGTCTCTTTTTTTTCTGAAGTTGGAAGTTTCAGGATTATGAGCATTTGATAACACAGTTGGAGGTGCAGTAGTTGAGAATGTGGAACAAGTGGGCTTTGGTTGTTGTGCCTGCAAATTGTCACAGAAAATGTATCATGTTATGTCTTAGATGCAGAGGGGAAGTGTTGTCCCCCGAATAAATGATTTTGAACTAATTATGTAATTGATTGAATCAAAGCCAGCTCACTCATTTTGACGCACTTGTTTGAAGGTTTTGTATATGGTATGAACCCCATACATCACTTTCATCTGGTGGAAACAAGCATTATAGTGCTGAGCCAGCCAATGCACGTACTTCTGTGTGAAACACTTCATCATAGGTTAGTTCAGTGATTCCCAGACTTTTTCCAGTATGCCCCCCTTTCGGAAGCCAACAAAAGTTCAAGCCCCCCACCACAAAATTTTCAATCAAATGTTAACAATAATTGGGGATGGAACTGATTTAAAAAAAAGAATTCAAAAATTAAGTTTTAGCAATATAAAGGTCAGCTGGATAGAAACAGCAAACTCATTTGTTTATTCCCCCTACATAGATCATATTCATTCAGCTTTGTTTCACTCTTTTTTTCTCCCCTGGTCTTTCACGCCCCCTTGCAGTGGCTCAGTGCCCCCCAGTTTGGGAACCACTGGGTTAGTTAATGATGTTACTGAGTAAATGACGTGTGCTGATTGTGCCTGTAGATTGAAGTGATTCAGAAAAGAGTCTTAGTGGTGGTGTAACTAAAGTTTTTACCGTAAAAAAAAAAAAATGTCCCTACCATAAAACTCCTGCTTTTATAATGGAGTTTAGTTTGACAGTGTGCCTATTTAAAGGACTGCTAGGAGCAGAGGATAGTTTAACGTGAATAATTCACATGTATTAAGCTGACCTACCCTCTAATAATGAACCTCATAAACAGCCTAAGGTAATGTAGGAAGCAGGGCTAAACCCAACCTGTTTTCTACTTCTCTCAGCTCATCGTAAAAGTTCATGTAATAACTGCAAACTGCAACCTAAACAGACAGCGGCTCCTGTCCACTTCACTTGTAATGAGATTTGCTTCCTTGTGTTTATTGAAAATGTAATCTAAGTCGGTGTTTTTTCTCCAGCAGAAAACCTTCAGTTACACTTTGCGAGGAACGCCTTCATCTATGCGTAATGGACTGAAGGGCGGAGAGGATGCATTGCCCAGACGGGGCTCTCTGATGTCAGAGCTGAAGCCTGATTTCTCACCAGTTAAAGACGAAAGCCCGTCAGAGCGTTTCTTCAGGGACTGGTTCTCTCGACCTGCTGACCAGCAGGGCACCCTGATCCCTCTGCTCATGCCCTCACATGTGGCTCTTTGGAAGCTCTTCTTCCTACGCTGGGTTCCCGAGGCCTGCATTCCCAAAGGAGGCCCCATCACCGCCTACCACAAGCTCTCCCAACTGGTTGATGAAATTGAGATACTACAGAGCCAGCTCAGGCAGTATAAGGGACCCAGTCCAGGCAACACGCCACTCCCCAGCCCGAGTGGGCTACCTTCAGATCAAAGGAGGATGTATTTCAAGGCCAGTTCGCCAAATGACCCTCCTACACCTCCAGACTTCCTCACCTCGTCATTTCCGTTCACCCCAGTGGGAAACCTGTGCCGCCGCGGTATCAGTGGGACTCCCATTAGCAAATTTCTGAACGGGGCAAGGATCTGGCTCTCTACAGAGACTCTTGCTAATGACACTGTCTGAGAATGTGGGGCTCACTTTTCTGAGCTCAGCACAGGCTTGTGTAACAATTAATCATCTTATTTTCTATTACCTCTTTCTTAAATACCAAGAAGGAAAATGAGAAAAATTAAACTTCTGACTTCTGATTTTTAATTATTTATAAGCTAGAATTTGCACCATTGATGCTGCACTGAAATCTGAGGTAATTTCTAAATTGTGTCATCTGCAGGCCTGAATCATTATTGTCCACTACAGCTGAGGAATTCCGATTATCTGGAGCATGTCCTCCTTATTGTCTCCTTATGAGTCGTTACTGTGAGGTCTCCTGTGACTGTGAAAGATCATCATACTTAAAGCAATATATATAATATAATATAATAGATGTATTTTCTTATCTATTTCATCTTAGGTCTTTTTCAGGATTTAGCTAAGCTAACTGCTCTTTTTGCTGAGTGTACTGTATGACCCACACAGGTTGCGTTTGGAGATTTTAAAGGATCAGTTCAGATTATTTGATGTAGGATTTTATGAGGTGTTAATCAATAGTCAGTGTGTTACCTACAGTAGCTGCCGGTCAGCACACCTCCAGTAAAGAAAGACAGAAGGGGGCATCAGCACAGAAGCAAAGACATGAACTGCTGTGGACAGTCAGCAGCAAAAAATATTTTAGCCTATTAAAAAAGGTCCATCTAAAAGGTCTACATCGGTTTAACTGTACACTATATTTAGAATATTTTCACCGCTTGAACTTACTGTCAGACAGCAAGTTAAAGGGGTCTTTTGGCAGTACATTGCTTAGCATTTGTATTGGTGCCCCTCTCTGCTCTTGGTGAGCCAACCAGCAACTATTTAAGTAATACACTGATTATAGATAAGTACCTCATACAACCTTACTTCAAATAATCTGAACTATCCCTTTAATGTTGAGTCGAGAGGTTGAGCTCCCACTCTTAGGATTTACTTGTGATTCACTGCACATGTTAAAGCAATAATTGAAAGTTCATTAAGCATGTGTGGAGCAATGCTATCAGTTTAGTTGTCCTTTCTTTGAGTTCTCATTGGTCAGTAAGACTGTAATGGACTTAAATATTTTAATTGTTGGAGGAATGCTTGAAATTAGAAAATGCCCGTTTTTATTGCAGCACCAATGATGCATTTCACCGATAAACACTGATTGTGTAAATGTAATTGAAGATACTATAATGTTTAACTAGTTTTTATTTCAGAAAGAGGAACAGAAAATAACACTGCTAATACACATTTTACTATGGTAAAAAACAAAAAAACAAACAGAGGATTTGGCCTGGTTGAATGTAATAGGGCGTTACTGTTTTTCTTTTTTCCTTTTTTTGCACAAACTTTATGCTATTTGCTCCATGTGCCCATATTTTAATGGTTGTTTTTGGGTTTCACTGTAACTAGCAAATAGTGTGATTTCAGGGTCTTAACTGTAGATTTACTCTATTTTTGAAGCAGAGAAAACGGCCTATATTTTTAGTATCATAAAGCAGGTGATACTTAGAGAGGGAAGTGGAGTTGTGAGGACTTCAACTGTGGTAGATATTTCCTCTTCTCTTTTGAAGGGGTTTTTATGAAACCTTTATAGAAGCCTTCTGGTAAGGCACTGAGGAGGTGAATGGGTAAATATTTGAAAGCAAAGGGACAGACAAGGGCTTCGACTCAAACCAGTCTCTAGTTTAGTACATAGTGAATTGAATTTCAGGCATTGATGTCACTGATCCAATGAACCTGACAGTGATGGGTCAGTGACTACTGGCACATTTTCAAGGCAGCATGTGAGACAACATCAGCAATAAATCATCTGGATAGCAAATGTCATAAATACACCATGTGTAATTTTGGCATTTCAAAATAAAACAACAATAGATGTAACTACAGTGCACACGGGCTGTTTAAATAAAAGCCTGATGTTTTCTACAGAGGGAAAAGAATTGAAGGAACGACTACATTAACTGTATTCATTGTCAGACATACTGTATGTAGTTATAACAATACTTATATTTGTATTAATATTTGTTCTTGTTTTTGTCCAGATAATTCTACTCTGTGTGCAGGAATAACAAAGACAGAAAACAAGACTTAAGTTACTATACTCTGTGCATTAACCTCACTATCACTACCCTGACTAAAGATTTTTATGATGCGATCAGGGAATTTTCTAGTGGATTAAACGTCTAGCGTGCTGCAGAGATTTTGACATGTGGATTCCCTTAAAAATGCCTGCCTGAGAAGTTTGCTACCAGCTAAACTAGGGACTGGTTTGAGACATATCAGGTGAAATGAATCAGTCATCCAGTGCCTCTTTAAAACTGGTGAGAAACTAGCACTGTGTAATGTCTTAAAATAATGGTAGAGCATTTAATATAAAAGCCTTTTGTCATTTTAAATATAAGACCACTGGACAGACTCAGTGTCTGTCCTATTATACAGGCGCATTGATCCTGAGATGTTATATTGATTAGTTTCCACATAAACTCCATGGCAATAACTAGTTCAGGTGTTTTTTTTATATAGATGTGTATAGTGTGAGTGCAGAACCTGCTCTCCCAAATGCTATTAATTGCACATTTTACTCAATATATAGGATAGTTTGTTTTAAGGTGGTTGTTGAATATAATTTTGGCAAATATTATAAATACTGTATATGCTTGAAATCTTCCAATTAATATTTTTGATTAATGGTACTAAATAACTTTTATCCTTGATTTAGTCTTTATATTTTCTGGAGAGATATTTATATGCTGTGTTTTTCCACTAATTCAGTGTTGCACTCTGCTGTAAATTGCATGATGACTGCGCTTCCTCTGCGGCACAGTTTGATATTGATTAGCAGCAGATGTATTTATTATGCAAAATGTTCTCTAGAGGGATGCGATTGCTACTGTACATCCCCTGTGCCTTTTGGGAAGATTTACCATTTTTGTAACTATATTCTAAATCTATTTACTTATTTTAGTTTTCTAAATCTGTTGATTTATCAATTCTGTAAATCTACTTAAATTCAGAGGTACTGCACTGAAGCTTCAAGGCTCAAATGTGTACCAGTAACTAATCATTACATTATTTTCAAATCAGTTTGCTTTCTGGCTTTTATTTCCACTGGGTTTCACACATGAAAACAAATCCATCCTTGGACAGGAATCCACTAATTTGTCTATTAATATCACCTCCCATTTATCACAAGTGATATGAAAAATAGGCCAAAATGCCTCTTTTACAAAGCTTGAACAGTTGGAGTGAACGAGTAACGGGTCATTTCTACAAAGTGAAAAAACACAGCTGTTAGTTTCTAGCTCACCTGTGGAATAACAGACATATTCACAAAGATTCCTGGTACCAAGTGACAATTATAATCATTAATAATTATATATTAATTAGATATAAATAGTTTTGCCTAGCAATAAGAATTTTGTATTTCCCATTTAAACAATATTAAATCCTAATAAAGATCAGTAATATGGTTTACATATTATGATCCCTTCTTAGGTGAAAGGAAGTGGAAAATAGCTCTAAAAGGGGCAAGGCAAAGGAAGGACAAAAAAAAAAAAAAAAAAAAAAAAAAAAAAAAAAAAAGATCACACATCCAAAAATGATGACTACTGGGTGCTGTTCAGAAATGTAAATACAAAATTTAAGTTCTCCTCACTGTAACTTTGCCTGGGAAAATGTAAACACAGACTCGTTAAATCTGATTTCAAGGTGGATCCGACCTGGTGGCGGCCATCAAGAATAATAATAATAGAAACAGCCAGTCTTTTCACCGATGGTTTCGCTAACTTATGTAGGTCATATAGAGGCAAAAGTAATAAATTGAGACTGTTTCATAAAAAAACTAAAATGCACTGGTATCTGAAAGGATTAATTCTGCAGCATTATGTTTATTCAAGTGAGCAAATAGTTAATCATGCATTTGATTAAAGGGTGATGCATAAACATAAATGACTTTTAAATTAACAAAAAATATCTTACTGCTGACATAAAGTTTTAAACAGAAACGTAACAATAGATGCCCACAAACTTAACTTTGTTGGTCTCTTTGTACATCTTTCTGCCATTAGTCAGTGAGTCTGTCAAAACTGATCTGCAGAACCTCGTGCCACTATAAGACTTTCATGTAGTGCATATGCAGATTTAGATCTGTAACCTATGACTCACTGAAGCTACTCCTGTACACAGTTTAAATAAAGAGTGTCTGTAACATTAGTGCTACCGTTTTAAAGACCACCTGAGCTCTCAGAAGACACAGATATCATAATTTTGAGGTAATGTGCCCCTATCATTAAGCCATTTAAATTTCCCAAATTAGCTCTAGCACTGTGCATCTCTAAAACAGATTACTATTATTGTCACCATTTATTTTCAATTAATCTCAAAATACTTAGCTTTAACATTTCTAGCAAGGTGTCCTACTTGAAGTGGGACTTAAGACATACAGTAGTAGTTCTCAAAGTAAGTGATATATGGAGTATATGTTTATGTTCGTTTTTTACGCAATTAAGGTTTGTTTAGAGTATGTTAAAGCTACTACAAGGAGTTTTTAACTGGTTAAGGCTAATGAGCAGTTGAAACACACTGCTATAGTTTGACATACAAATTGGAGCTTAAGATCTGTGCCCGAACCCGATGTGACACGACTGGTCTGGGTTGGGCTGGGCCTTATTTCTCACGTCTGAACTATTAGATCAATAAGAAGGAAAGGTATAAAAGAAGAGGACAAAGAGCAGCAGTGATGACATTCATGGTAACAGGAAATTCTCATTTTCTAAAAACATTAAGAAAGAAACTTGACAGAATGTTTTACACTGTTGCAGAGGGTAAGTATCATAGTGAGTTCCTTATTGCATGATGTTAATCTAACCAAATCTAATCCCATACAACCTTACTTAGTAAAACACATGGCAACCTGTTTTTTGCTTTAGAGTCAATAAAAATGTAGTGGAAGAGAATGTCATTGAGATGACAAAAATACATCACTACATTCTCAGTTTAGATTTCACATCATAGTCTTTTGCATATAGCACACTGCACAGTGCGCTTAAAGGAGCCATCACTACTCACATGCTTGAGGCTTTGCCTTGCTAATAGACATTTTTCACAGAAGATATGCAGGTCATAGTGGTAAAAGCACCATATAATTATTATATTGTGCTTTTTTAAAAATAATTATAACAAATAAAAATGGTTATGTTCATTGTGGTACCTTATTGCACCATGCCACGAGTGAGCCAGTCAATACCAGAGCCCTGGAACTGGACCACCTATTCAGTCATTATTAATGTCATTAATTAGCTTAAACCTGTGCTTTTCCTGCCATAACATGTGAAAAGTACTGCTGTTAAAAAAGGCCCATAGAACCTTTTCATGACAGCCATATTTATATCAAATAATAGAGTAATAGGTCCTGTTCCATTTAGTGTAGTGGAGCCTTTCCAATGAGCCAAGACACACAATAGCAGCACTCTGACCTGAATGGAATGGAATCATGATTAGTATCATTGGTTACACCTGTGATTACCCCACTATTTCATGTCAAAAGGCTGCTGTGAAAAAGGTCTGTTGCTGGTCTGCCTAACGCCACAGAGACCTTGAACTGACTCTTACCTTTTCCAGGTGTTTTCAGTTATTCTCTCAACACCTGGGGACTGTTTTACCATATGGTCTGCGGCTTTTTCTTTTTGTCACAGATAGATAGAAGTGGCCAGAGGCCCCAGACCCCCCATGTTTACTGCAGGTCAATTGATTTTTTAGCAGGATTATCTAAAAATCTGTTTTGATTGGATGATTTTGATCAATAAAACTTTCTTTAATATTACCACTGAGAATGGGGTCGGTGTGTGCCTCTTAAAAACATAGCTCAGTTCAGCCATGAATTTTGTGACTAGAGTTACTTTTCATTATGAAACAGCCTACATGCAGTGCAAATTACTAACAATGCCAGGACAAATTAGATGGCCAAATGAGACTAGGCTACAAACATGATATGCTGGGTCACAGGTGCAGTAGATACAGTTCAGTTACAAGTATTACAATAACTGTTGGTGGGTTTCAAAAATGGCCTGCTTTCAGTTTTTCAAGCAAATTCACAGCAGACAGCTAAAACCGCACATGTGGCTCCAGCTCCCCCTGCTGTATAACATTCAACAATGTACATTTGATTCATTTAAACAAACTCTGCCCTCTTTGGTTTGTTTCATTTAACTACTGTTATACTTTACGTAAGTTGGACAGTAGCTGTTTATTGATTGATTTTTTTTTTT
>JAJHUR010072488.1:12623-65608 GCA_027495735.1 Lutjanus campechanus | reverse complement strand
TTTTTTTTTTTTTTTTTTTTTTTTTTTTTTTTTTTTTTTTTTTACTGTATTTGTCAGAAAACCACAAGTCCTGTGAGATTCTGTTAATTGGCATTGAGAGTATTTTATTTTTTGTTGTAGCTAGATTTAAATGTGACAAAACTTTACTAAAAATTAAAGCGTGGCTGTAGTTCTCTGACTCTCCTTGGTGTACGTGCAGGAGAAAATTTGTGCACGATGAAAAAAAAACAGGAAATTGAATAAACGTAGTGACGTCATTGGTGAGCGCCTCTGCTGGCCTTCGAAATGGGCTCGACTCCTTAGCCTTGATTTCTTCAATTGTCCCTCTGCATATCAACTTTTTTTATACAGCAAAGCCTGTCCGCGATGACATTTGGAGGTACGTCTACACCACAACACAAAGCACAGACATCTTTGATGTGAATTCTGCTCATTGCCATGCTAGTTGTGAACTGATGTGACTGCAGTCAGTTCATGTAGCTAGTTGTAGCTGTGCTAGCCGTGAAGCTAACTAGCCGAAACCTCTGGGCTGGTGTCCAGTGATAAATTATAGTGATAACCAAATGGCCTCATATAACATTAGATACCATTTGAACTCACCATGCATGTTTAGTGTTGGCGTACGAAGTGTCATGCTGTCACTTTACCGTCTTTACGGAAAAATGTTGACTCCAAGTTGCTAGCTAACTTTAGCCAAGTCAGCCACTAGCTAACGGTAAACACAGTTACTCTGAAGTGAGGAGTAGCGGTAACAGGAGGAAAACTCTTCACTTGTAACTACATTTATAAAGCCTTGGTTTCCTATCTAGTGGTGTTCGGGAGTTTGTTTCAGGAATCAGGTTTGCTGAGTTTTCTGGGCAGATGTGCTGAGTGAAACCAGGAACCCAGCCCACTCCAGTCTGGATCATAGACTGATATTTTAAAAAAGCTGTTTCAAGTTAAACGTTGATGATGATAAATAAGTAAACCTGCGTCCTGGAACACACCCAAGGACTTAGTTCATGTTAGCCTAAGATTAACTTTCATGTTTGTTTGCCTTTATTGAGTAAGTTAGGACTTTACACCGCTATTTAACTCTTTGCAGTGTGATAAATCTCATCAGGACTTGGTGGATCAGTCACATGCTGTACTGGAGCACATTTTTTATTGATATGCAAGAATATATTTTTTTTAAGTACAGCAAAACCAAGCGATAATGCTGATTGTGTCAGTAGAGATAGCTCTTTATCACTTTGTCAAGTCCAATACAGATACAGTAACCTTGGGTATTTGCCAATACTGATACCAATCCAATACAGTCTTTTTCTCTCTTAAACAACTAATCAGTTAATAACACATTTATATGGATGCACCTTGTTTAACTTTGCCATCTAAACATAATGCTTAAATTTCAATATACTTCCACAAAGTAGGATCGTCGAAAGTCTTGATACTTAAATACGCTGATAATTTTAAAAAATCCTTTTCTGTGTGCCTAGGACCCCTTTAGTCTTTCTGCCATGGAAAATGAATTGTATAAATGCATAAATCGCACTGGGGTGCTTTGCCCTTTTCTTCCTTGATCTTAAAATAACACCACACAGCTGGCATGACAGGTCTGCTGACAGGGTCATCACTCACTCACGTTCAGCTACTGTTCATGTGACACATGCTGTTTGTCTGTGTTGCTCATGAGACAACTCTGTTTACTGCATGTTACTCAAAGCTTAGTTAAGTGATCTTTAGGCTGATGGATTGTATCAGATTATATTTTTCCCCTACATATCTGATCCAATGACTTTGGCTGGTATCAGACTTATATTTGGAGTATCAGATCAGCGCATCCCTAGTGGTTAGAAATTTTTTTTTGTGCTCATTTCAAGGTTGCAGTATTTGTTGATCAACATATATGAGTTCACTGTAACTTATATGTAGTTGTGAGCGAGTCATTTAAACTCATGCTCTCCACCCAGGCTTTGTTCAGACTTGCAGAACCTAATGTTAAATCCTAGTCAAGATACCAAAGTTATACTAAATATGTGAGGCTGATTTTTAAGTAATGACACTCAAAACATGGAGGAAATTTCCATTGTATGGAATGGTG
The DNA here is from genome assembly GCA_027495735.1 of Lutjanus campechanus. NCBI lineage: Eukaryota > Metazoa > Chordata > Actinopteri > Lutjaniformes > Lutjanidae > Lutjanus > Lutjanus campechanus. Next base: position 63,525 of record JAJHUR010072488.1, on the reverse strand, counting down.
TAGCCAAAAAACATGGGATATTTGAATTGATTCACACATTTAAATATTATGTAAGGGAAATTATATAGTGAGTGGGTTATTATGGCAAAATATACCCTTTCAGGGTGATACACGAATCATCCCTGAAGGGGTTTATACCATAGCAAGGCTCTGTTATTCATAGTGGTCTGCTATTCAGTAGTTATTGATCAGTCAGAATCGAGCATTCACCAGAGTTGTAATAGACGTAAACATTACACAGCCTCCAAGAGTTGCTGCTCAAACAGATGCATAATATACATGATATTGTGTGGTACAGAAGGGGTGAAAATCACAGGTCTGATGGGTGATTCAGAAAATACTATAAAACAATTTGTACCCCCTTCCTACAGGACAGTCACTGCACAGGTGATTATTCAATATAGGTATATTGTAAGGCAGTTTTTCACAATACATCATAAACCTATTTTGTGTATCCTAACTCTAGATGAAAACAACCCATAATACCTAAATGAGTTTTGAAAAAGCAGCAATAAATCATGTATTATCATTAATAACTGCTTTATGAAGTGCTTTCAGTTTCAAAATTTTATAGACAGCTGTGATGATGAAGTGGTTTGTACCACAGTGGACATAGCCAGACTTTTTAATACACTCAGCAACATGAACATGCAAGCCATCATTCAAAAATCAAACAACCAATAAACTGAAAAAGGCCAAACTGCCTAGAAGCAGAACAGTTCAGTGTTCAAATACATGCAGCTAAGACACACACACACACACACACACACACACACACACACACACACACACACACACACACACTAACTCAACAAAATGAATATCCTTTGTTAGAAAAGCAGCCATCTTATATCTCGGGCAGGTGAAGTACCTATTGGGCTGGTCAAATGGTTTATTTTTGCTCATAAGAATAAAGACGTTAACATTTTCTGTCAGTTTCTGCCTCTGCAGTAACAGATGAGTGTGGCAGAACCATTAATGCTTTCCATCTGTGATTCAGCATAACACAATCTGTCAGTGACCATAAATAATTCTCTTACAAACCTGAAACTGAAATTTGTATCATTTTGTTTTTATCTAATCATTTTATTACTGATGTGATGAAACAGCATGCAACCTAGGAAAAGATTTGAATTGTACTAATAGATCCTTTTGTTTTGTGGTTTATTTCCAGGTGAATTGTCAGACGAGGTCAGCCAGGTGATTTCAGAACTGGTTCCTGTGCGGGCTGACTGGCTTGCAAGTTTCAGTTCCTGTGCAGTACAGTAAAGCCACTCGCTTGATCAGAGGATTGCAATGAAACCAGCTCAGGAGCGCAACCAGGAGTGCCTGCCTCCGAAGAAGAGGGACCTCCCAGTTAGTAATAGCAGTGGAGTTGGAGGGACAGGGGGAGTTGGGGCTGCAGGAGGAGGTGGTGGTGGCGGCGGCGGCAGTGGAAGTGGTAGTAGTGCTGGTGGTGGTGTTGGAGAAGATGAAGTGGTTTCCATCCAGAACTCTGCAGCCAACAGTGACACTCAGGGAGGCACCCCATCTGCAGAGTGGCTGCGAGCTCAGTCAGGGCTTCATTATGGAGTGGAGAACTCTGACGGCATACCAGCGGTGCCCATCGACCAGTACAGTATGCTCTACAAAGTGGCTCTTCCATCGCCCACCAGTCTTCACCCAGTGTTAAGCCACATCTCTCCAGCCTACACTGTACATTCGCCTCTCCTGCAGCACCCAGGCCTCCCCTACCCTCCTCTCGGTTATGCCCAGATCCCTCACTCCTCTCTCCAGTTTGTTAGCTCCCCCTATGTACCTTACGCTCTGCCCCCTGGCTTTGTCCCAGGGTCATTAATCTCTCCCTCAGGCACCATTCCTCAGCCCCACGCCGTGCCCCATCTCGTTCCCTATCCATCTGTCATACAGGAGGGTGTTGTTTCCCCACCTCCACAGGCCCAGGTGGCTGCACATACCTTTGCCAAAGTTGCAGCATCCAGTGGCGTCCCGCTGATGCTGCCTTCAGAGCAAGCTGCCCAGCAGCACCTTGGCACTGTGGGAGTCCTGCCTGCAGGAGAGGTCAGCTCTCGAGGGATGCCGGTCTTCTACCATGCTCAGGGCACCAGGGCTGCCACTGCCACCAGAGACCCCCACAGTGCCCAGCAGGAGAATGAACCAGAGATGAATGGAGGCGATAAAGAGCAGGGAGCCAGGGAGGTTGTACTAGACTCAACCTACATGGCTAGAAATGCACGTCTGCTGCAGGTACCATCCAGCTCTGCAGCGCAGGAACACAGCCAAGACAGAGGCCTGCACAACCGTAGACTGGAGGAGAGGAGCTCACCTGGCCAGCGTAGCACGCCTGACAGTGACCTGGAGGTGAGACACACTGATGTGATTTATGTTTTCCTGTTAATCTGAGCATCCCCAAAGTCAGGTTTTCTTGGGTCCTTAAAAATCTTATAAAGTCTGAAATCCAATAATCCGAATCTAAGGCCTCAACTTAACTTCAGTCTCCTCAGTGTTTTTTGGGGAAAAAAAAAGTAGTGATCATGCTTTAGCAACTACAAACAAAACCAACATACCAATTACCACTATTACAATCTGTGCAGCCTGGTCAGAATTTATTGGAGCACACCCAGTTAGTGTGGTGTGTGGGCTAATGTGCCATCTCTTTTCATCAAAAAATAGATAGATAAATACTTCTAGGAATAATAAGTTAAATTATTTCTGTTAATATTACTTCCATCTGATATGGGTAAGTGCAAGCTAGATCTGGCTTGAGAACTCCACATTTATCCAAAATGTGTCATAGAATGTTGCTAAATAAAATACAATTACTCTCTTGATCTTCAAGAGATTAATTGTATTGTAAAAGTCTTAAATCTAACCTGTTGATACCTGCAGAAACCTTGTTTAGCAGTATACTGATTTTTAAAAAAACAACTGTAAATCCAAAACCCTTTTACATTGTACCACTGATTTTCAGGTGTTAACAAAACACATTACTTTTTCCTTTATACCCCTGGCTCATTTTCTTAAAAAGTGTTTCAAGTAAGAGTGTCACCTGATACAAAGAACATCCAATGTGGCCTGCAGCATCATGAACAAAAGGCATCCTTTTTGTAACAGTGCTCATATTGATGAAGGAATAAAATTTGTTTATATAATTTCTGTTCACAGAAATACTTAAACATGGCAAAATAACACAAACAATTAACTACTATTGCATGTTTTTTTTAGAGGTTGTCACGTGTTGGAATAATCTGAGCTCTTGGCTTTACATGATGACTCACAGTAGTCTACTTTTGGTGGGCTTGTAAGTGTAGTCACAGTATTCATAGTGATCTGGCCCAACCTGTTGCTTACCTCAGTATTTCTGAGACCTTATAGCAGGTGTTTATTTTAGACTCTACTTCCTTCCTTAATTGTGTACTGTGGGTCTGTAGTAATCAGGTGATCGCTCACAGCCAGACCAAAGCTCAGCTATTTGTGGTTTAATGGAGATGTTGCAATGAAGTCCTCAGTGGTTCTTGTGTGATAGTGTGCAGGAGAAGGAAGTATGGTGATTCCTTAATAAGTAAAATAGTTTCAGTCATGTTGGTTTTTGCTGGCTGCTGTCATTAGTAGCTAGTCATGTATTTGAGTGAACCAAATAGGGATGAATGCTAATCATTTTAAAGATGTTGCAAGTAGCTGCAGGCTATCTTGTTATCTTAGTAGGGAAAGTCTGATTATTTTTCAATTTTAACTATAAAAATAGACAACAACTTGCCATAAATGGCCTCTTCGTGGTTTACACTTGGCTGCCTAATTGTGAAGTCCCAAAAAGTTTCTGGTGTGTCTCCCTTTTCTGATCTTGCAAGAGCATTGTCAAGATAATGTGTGTCAGAGTAGTAGTTTTGAGGCTTGAATGAGGAGATGGTTATAGCTGGGTATCAGTACTTAGTACCTTTTAAGGTATTAATTGAAATAACCCAGCACCAAGTAATGTTTAAACTTTTCCAGTCAAACGATACCTGCGTTTGGTACCCAGATCTAGAAAAAAAATGACTAATTACATGGTTTTGCTGACAGCTAATCACCACAAGCATCTCTCATATTGAAGAAACTTTCAAGAAAAGGTATTGAATGAAGTACTCCATTGATATTGGTATCATAGTAAGGGTACTGGTATCGTAATTTTTTAAACGTTACCCAGCCCAAGAGATGGTTAAGTCAGGGATGATTTATTCACTGCATGTTGTACTGTTTATTACATGGCTAATTACTTTTATAAAAAATCACAATTTGAATGTATAATTTGACACAAAATATTGATTTGAAAAGGATTTTACTGATTCAAAGATGATTTTATTGATTTTAAAAATGGTTTTATTGGTTCCACGATATCCTCCAGAATCAATGATCACAACTACGGCCATAGCAATGGTCTGTATATTTTTTCTTACATGCTGTAATATAGGCGGTTATAGGAAACATTTGGATGCCTTTAGAGCTGCAAGTGTTCATCAATTAATCACCAACTATTTTAGGATGTTACATCTCAAGGGGCTATCCTTCAATAAATTTCAAATATTTTGATAACCGCTCAATCATTTTGAGTCTTTTTTTTTTTTTTAAAGAAAAAAATGTCTGATTTCAGTTCCTCAAATGTGAATACATTCTAGTTTCGTTACTCCTTTGTGACAGTAAACTGCATATTCTTTGGGTCGTGGACAAAATGCATTAGGGGAAGCCATCCTGGGCTTTGGGAAACAGTGGTTAACATTTTTCACCATTTCTGACATTCTGTGGACAAAGCAAAGGATTGATTGAGGAAAATAATTGACAGAATAATCAATATTGAAAAAAATTAGTTGCAGCCCTTGCTGTCTTGTTGGAAATTACATTTGAAGCCATTTTTGAATTGTTCTGTGTGTTTCTGGAAAATGTAAAGTTGACTAACACTTCATTCCTTTAATTACCAGGTGCAGCAGGTGGTTGGTCGTTTGGCTTCCTCCAGCCAAAGTGTTGGTGGCGTGCGGAAAGAAGTCTCCTTTGCTCCCTTGAACCTCTCTCAGGGTGGCCAGAGAGCCAGAGACGTCCACGGAGAGAGCACAGGCGGCCGGACTGCGTACGCAGCCCAGCCTGTCAGTTACAGTGATCCTAGAGTGACCGGCCTCCAGCAACAAACGGGACAACCAGGTCATGCCGTCATGCTCGCCAACGGGCAACCAGTTCTTATTCCCCTGGAGTATCACTTGCAGCATCAGCCCCAGCCACTGCAGCAGCACTACCCAGGACAGGCTAACGATGCCTCCACCACCATGGCCTCTCCCAACCCGAGCTTTAAAGCCTCTGATTCTTCAGCCAGAGTGTGCCTCCCTGAAAGGGTGGAGCCGACCACAGCTCAGCAGCAGCAGCAGCAGCTCCCCCAACAGCCTCCTGTCCAGCCCACAGCAGACGTGACTCAGGCCTTAGCGTCAAGCCTCGCTCCTCCCCCAGCTCCCTGCAACCCATCACACTTCATGAAGGGTGCCATCATCCAGCTGGCTACTGGGGAACTGAAACGTGTGGAGGACCTGCAGACTCAGGACTTTGTACGGAGCGCCGAAGTGAGCGGGGGGCTTAAGATTGACTCCAGCATGGTGGTTGATATCCGTGCCAGTCAGCAGAGGCCAGGTCTGGTGTCACTTCACTTCACGGTGGGAGAGCAGCAGAGCAAAGTCACCATCGACGTGCCCCCCGAGCACCCTTTCTTTGTGTTTGGCCAGGGTTGGTCGTCCTGCAGCCCTGATCGCACCGCCCAGCTGTACGGCCTTCCCTGCCATCATCTGCAGGTAGGAGACGTGTGTGTGTCCATCACCCTGCAGCAGCAGCTTCAGCCGCAGCAGCAGAAACAACCACAGCACCATCATTCACAACAGCAACAACAACAGCAGCAGCAGCAGAACCTGTCCAGGACTTTGAGCAAAACCAATGCTTCGTCAGGACCTGGTCACCAGCTCATGGGGCCTCCTGCCCCTCAGCAGTCACGGCCACAGTCTCATTTAAGGCTGGACCGCATCCACAGAGAAAGACAGAGGGATGGCGAGAAAGATGGGGTTGATAAGGAGGAAGCCACACATTTTGGGCTCGTTGGGCACACTGAGTTGCCCAACAGACCCAGTAGGACCTCAGCAGAGCATCCGAGGAGCCAGAGCAGTTACCACTTGCACACAGAGGGCTCTGCGTTTGCAGGGGGGGCAGGGATGGGAGCAATGCAAGTGGCGTTAGGTGCTTCTCAGAGACGCTGGTCCTCACCTGGCCTCCAAAGATACAATATGAAGGGAGACGAAGGGCCGCGCCCTCAAATAAGCACCTCCAGCCACACAAGGCCCTCTTTCATCCCCCAGGAGGTCAAACTGTCCATTGAGGGGCGCTCTAATGCAGGGAAGTAGCATCACATTTGGTAGCAACTATAGAGGAGACTGCCACGAGTAAGAATGAGTCTGACAAGGAGAGAAAGAGGAAACAAAGAGTGCGAATGTAGCCTCAGAATGTTTGAGATTTTGCACACCTAACATATACAAAAATACAAGATCTCTGTCTATCTGGTGAGAAGTTCTGGTTTGGTTTGGTGGTCACTCAGCCAAAGGATACGAGCCTGTGGTTTCCCAGCCAGCTGAGGTCTGACGGGGACATGACAAGCTGAGTAGAAAGTATGTAGCTGATGAAATGCCTCTCATAGTCCTTACACACTGCATTTCTCTTACTCCCTCCCTCCCTCCTTTGTCGCCACTTCCTCATAACCACGCTTGGAGGTTTCCATCGCATTCGGAACACTTTTGCTTCCTTTTTGACCAAGCTGTCTCTTTGGAAGACCATGGACTACGACGAATGTGTTTGTAGCACAGTGAAGCTACCAACTCTGCAGGTTCTGATGTATTTAAATGATCACAGCCAGTGATCTTTTATCTCCTCCATTCCTAAGATCCTGTTTCCTTCAAAAGCATTTACCCAAAAAAGAGTGGAGTGTGCTGACATCAGCAGCTCCTGTGATGATGTTGGCACAGTTGACGCTAACTGTCAGTGTATGTTACATTATGCTTCTCCGGCAGGAGTCTAAAACCACCTTTGTCAGCACAGATACTCTCTCAGTCTGCAAAGAATGGGATCCTCTCTCAGGCCAAGTGTGGCATGTCCCACTTGTCTTACAATCGAAATAGTGATAGATCAATCAGTCTGTCTGTTTAGCAATCAGTTTCCACTCCAAAAAAAAAAAAAAAACATTACACACCATCATGCCCTCTGGTTTAGGATGAGGGTCCTAACGTGTGTGTGTTTTTGCATAAATGTCTCAGATTGGAATAATGCTTTGTTCTCTTTGATAACTAGAGATAACTTACATTCCGGTATCATCAGTGAGAATATTATCACCTAGTGTTTAAAGGGATAGTTTGAATTATTTGAAGTGGGGTTGAAAGAGGCACTTATCAATAGTCAGTGTATTAGCTACAGTAGATAACGGTAGGCAGGCCCACAATTCGGAGAAGCAGAGAAGAGGACCAGCATGAAAGCGAAGCAATGAACTGCAGTGGACAGGGACAGCAACAAAAGGTATATTAGCCACTTATAAAAGGTCCACATAAAAATATCAATATCAGTTAAGTGTAAGCTATATTTAGAATATTTCTATCGCTTTACCTTGTCATCAGACAGGAAACTGTCATTATGTATACCAAATATGGCTCCAAACCAACTGAACTCTATGCGAAATCAGGAATTTTACTTTAATTTTACTTAGATACCTACAGAGAACACCAGAGTTGCTTGTGTACAAAGATAAATATAACCATAACATGGTCATAACATGACAACATATTACATTTTAGATCAGGCCTTTAAAATTGAAATTATTTAACTAACTAATCTTAAAAATTAAGTAAAGTTAACAATGTCAGCTTGCTTTTGGAGAGAAGAGAGTGAGGAAGTGCAGCTGGCACCAGAATTCAAATTTGATATGTATTGATAAATTATAGTTTTGACAACTCTAGTTTGTGTTATTGTGTGACTTTGGTGTTTTAGGATAGAAGAATAGTTCTGATTCACTGAAGTCACACAATAACACAAGCGCAGACTGAGGCAGCAGTAGACCAGCAACTCCCAAGTTCTGCAATGTGAAATCGCTGATTTAGCTGATTTTGCCGTCTGACAGCAAGGTAAAGCCGTGAAAATAATCTAAATATAGCGTATTCTTAACCTTGACACTTTTATAGGTGACTGAAATACCTTTTGTTGCTGACCCGTCCACACCAGTTCATTGCTTAGCTTCCCACACCAGTAGTCCTTTCTGCTTCACCAAACTGGGGTATTTCAACCGGCATCTAGTGTAGATAATACACGGAATATTGATAAGTACCTCATACAACCCTACCTCAAATGATCCGGACTATCCCCTCAACTTCTTCCCCTTCTTAGAGAATCATTTCCCATCCTGAGTGACGCCCTCCCTCCCCCTCCTCCTCCTCCTCCTCCTCTCTATACCTCAAAGCTTTCCCGACCAGACTGGTGACCTTAAATGCAATTTTAATGAGCGTAATTAACAGAGGAGGCACTAGCTGGTCATCACCAAAGCCGCCTGTGGGAATGAACCAGTCACATCACTGGCTGCAGGCCAATTTAACCTTAAAAAACCCTGGAAGAGTGGAAGGGACTTGTAGTTTGTTATGGAGAGAAACCCTGTGTGCGAGTGAGTTAGTGACGAGGTGTTCTCGTTTTCTTCAACTTGAGTTAATCTTTGCTCAGTTACCAAATTAAAGCAATAGTTCTTTTCACAGCACGAGATGGAGTCGCTCGTCGTGGGCTGTTTTATATCTCTACACGTGAGGTATGAGCTCTGACCTTCCAGTAACCCCCAACTTTAAAAGGTGATGCACTATTTTACATCATTGTCATTGATGCTTCAGTATTTCTACACAAACAGCATGCCTTTGCCAAATTTTTCAAGAAACTATCACTGCTTCTCTTTGATTCTCCATCTCACTGATGATATTTTATCTTACATGGATTTACTCACGTGCATCTCCAAGAAAGGCTTGACTCTAATTAAGTTTGTGATCATTATCAACTTTTCTTCTGTTCTGTCTTTTGTTTGAACGTATATGGTCCTTTGCTTTTGTACTAGGATAAACTTTATCCAGTGGATCTTATGATTGTCTTGTGTTGCACATAGAAAATGTCACTCTTTGACTTCACACTGACCTTGTTAATAGGAATCACAGTACAGTAGGTGTTTTTTTTAATGAAGGGAATATGTTTGAAGTATTGTTGTTTTGTGGTGAGAGCGAGAGAGAAAAAAACTGACTTGCATTTTTAACTCTGTTTACAAATTAGCCAAGATGAATGCTGCAGTTTCCTATGTCTGACAGATTTTTATCCTCTTCTTGAAATCCCAAAAAATCCAAAAGGGTGAAATTGAAAATAAGTGCAATTAGACCACACATCAAATCATTCAGAGGTTTATAATCAGACAGCATTCCTCACACAGACATTCCCATCACAAAGTCAAAATCAGACAGCACCAGTTCTCATTTTTTTTGTCATAGATCTTTAGACAAAACATTTGATCACTTTCGAATATTTCATGCATAACCTGTTGCATTTCCTTTCATTGCTTGTGTCAGACAAGGAGGATTGGTGAGTCAAATGGTTGTCACGTTTGTGTCTGACTAATGTGTTGGTGCTGTGTGTCTATCTGTCCCCTTAAACTCTCTTAACTTGAATAGAGCCCTTAACTGCTCATGGTTCACTGAGTGCACGGCCTGACGCTCCATCTGGAGGTGAAGGAGCCATGAGAGAGAACTGTTAGACCTGGACTAGGTCTAGTAGACTTGCATCCTCTGGTACTGTCATTATGAGCAGCTTCAAAGGGTAGATTCACATTCCCCCCAAGTCTGTCTTAAAGAGTTATTGGTCACTGTAATCATTCCTCCTGTCCGTAATGGCAGTTAAGGGCTGCAAAATATATGACGTGCATAATGATTGCAATTACAATTAGTGGAAATCATCATTTTTGCATCACAATTTTCATTCTCACTGAAAAAAACAATTTAAATCATGACGATATGACATTTGTTGGGATCTCCACCAAACAAACATGTTCTGTTACATCTGGGGAACAAGATTTGTAGGCCAGAGCATCTATACAGCACTGCAGTACTTCATTATAATGCTGTTTTGTCACACATTGTCCTTAACAAAAATTGCAGCTTCTGCTATTTGGATATGTCACTTGGCCATATTGCCATTTCAGTAATATTTGGATTAATTGTGCAGCCCTACTGGCCGTTTTATTCCAATCTAAGCTATATTGGACAAAATCACCACTCCCGTTTCTGTGTAACAATGCACAGCAGCCACAGTTAGCCAAATCAAGTGAGTATTAGAGTTACAGCTATTGTGGTGCACAACTGACTTATTGTTACTGTTCCTATGCAGCAGCTCAGTGGAGGAGGCTGCAAAGAGCAGCATCATGTGGACAGGGGGAACGTTTACAATTAATTATTACTCTCTCAAGTATTAAAGGACCACTGTGTAGGATTTTGGTGGCATCTAAGCTTCCAGATTGTAAACAGCTCATCTCTCCCCCCTGTTTAAGTATGTAGGAGAATCTATGTGGAAAGCTTGTGAAAAATGCAAAAAGACTATCTAGTGTCTTTCACAGTCTTCACTCTCTGCTTAACAGCTTCATCCCGCATTTAAGTATGCAGTTAAAACAGTAGTAGTAGTCTGTTAAGTATGTATGTTAATTTTTTCAAATACACAATAGAGACAGCAACTTCTATAAAAAGTTCCTAAAAATATCAGGAAAGCTCATCTCACTTGTTTTCACAAACTTCCTGGAGTTATTTCTATACTGTTGTGCTGTTACTATTGTTATGCATTGAATATAACATAAATGTCCATAACGTGTCATTTAGGTCAGTTTACTCAGACAGAAAGGTGGTCCCCTAAGGAAAAAAGTTGAAAACCACTGCTCAAAGGTAACAAAAACAGTATGGTATACAGTAATAAAAATGTTCTTCTGAGTATTTTATTCAATTTTTGCTAATAGATCCCTGTAAATCTTGCACACTGGACCTTTAAGATAGATTTGAAAAAACGTGAATCTATCCTTTAAATGCTTTGCAAGGGGAGATTCAGAAACTAATTTTTACAACAGTTGAGAACGCATCCTACCATCAGACACTCACCTTGTTGAGTTTTTTCATGCTGTAAGCAATATACATCATTACCTGAAAACATTTCATGTAGTCTTGGCGTTTTCTATGCAGTAAACTCAGTATTGTGCCCATCATTGTCTTAAGTACAGCTCTCTGAAGCAGCAGGGCAGGTTGGCTGATGCAGTCATTTTACAATAATGTCTGGTTATAGGATTTTCTTTGCTTTAAATGACCTTTTTATAGGAGTTCAAACCAGTGTTTTGCTTTGCTCAGTGGTCCCAATCTTCCTACAGTATGTATAGTACACTGCTGAGTCACAGATCAATAACCTTTTAGTTATCTTCTTACGATGCCACACATTTGGAGCCAAATCACTAGAATTTTTCAATTAGTGTTTGTCCCACAGCCACTTCAACGTTTGTATTTTAGGTCAAGATGCATTTGATGGGATTTAAATGGTGCAAGCAGTGCCACCTGTGACTTTTACCTCCTGTTAATTCTCACAGCAAAGACCATCCTGTGCTACCGTGAGCCTCTTTTCTGTTTCTCCTGCCCTCTGCTTTGAGCAGCATGTGCCATGTTAAAGCAGGAACGCTCGACTGCTACCAAGATGTCCAATGAATTTTACTCACATCACTGATAGTCTGTTGCTGTAAGTACTTGCACTAAACGCCCTCTTTTACAGTGTTGTAAAAAAAAGAAAAAAAAAAGAAAACTGTTGGTAAATTGAAGAGTTTCAAAGTGTAAAGCACACAGAATCATGGAGAAATGGCAGGTTGTGTGTTTTCTGTAGATAGATGTATTTTTTGTATAGATAGCTTTGATGATGCTTGTCGATAATGCCTTAAATTCTTGCTTTGTACAATGTGTGAAATTGAAATAATGGAATGATGCTTCTGGTAGACTTGGTGTTCCCTTTTTCAGGCTGTACAAGAGCAAATCACAAAATGTCAAAGCCTCGACACTCTTGTCACGCTTTTGAGCAGAAATTCATATTTTACATTTCATAAAGGGTGACGGTGAATTCTTTTTGGACCACAGACGGTTCAACCATGTTTTTGTTTTCTTTATTGTTCTCATTATGTATTCCGTTACATTTTTAACACACTCTTAATGCTCATACTTACCCTTTTAATTCCTGTTTTTTCAACGTGTGGAAGTGAAGTAAATGGAAGCTCTTATGTGCACTTTTTTTTACAAAACGATGCCAAGAGTGTCAGCAACCATTAATTCCACACAAACACACATACAGACAGACGCACACATCCGTTGTTTTTATTGTTGCACAAAGATTAGTAGTTTTTTATCCCTTGAATTAATGGATTGTGTTTGGTGTCTTGTGCTTTGTCCCATGGTCTCTGGACAACAGAATTTGAATAAATGGAGACAGACAGGCTGCATAAATCAGATAGCTTTCCCTTGGTGGTAATGTAACGGTTTATTATGTTTTGTGATGTTGGCAGTGGGTATTTTTTACTCTCTGTGTGAACTACTTCCTCTTGTTTGAACCGCAAAGGTGCATTTTGGACGGTTTTGGCGGTGCTGATGTCGAATTAAATCAGGAGAACGAGAACGGTTAAAAGTTTTAAAGAAGTCTGTGTATTTTTACTTTTTTGGCACAAGGTGACACTGCTTTTTATGTGACGTGTAACTAAAAACAAAACAAAAAACAGCATCTTTTTTTTAAATGCCTAAATCTGCAAAATATATGCAATGATGTAAATGTAACATTCAATCCTCAAGTATAATCCAGGTTGTATGAACTTTGTATAGTGAGTTTTAATATCGTATGGCCGTACCAATATGTATTGATCTTTATCAGAAGCCTTAGAGTTGTCGACCGAAAGTGCTCCCTTAGAATACCCTACACCTACCTGACTTTAACAAAGCATTAATATCTCTATTTTGTTGCATTTTTATTTGTACCGGTTTTGAATAAAATAGATTTGTACTGTATATTTGTACCTCTCTGTGAACTACTTAGGGCGGTTTTTGTTTTTTTTGTTTTGCTGTTTTAATTCTATGTACTTTAAGGACACAAAGATATTGTATTTTTATTGTTACAGCTAACTTGGAGACATTGCATTTATCATGTTTGTTAAGTAAACACAATATAATATATATATACAAATATAAATATAAACTATTATCCAACTTGTGTGCTGTGTTTCTTTAGTTGCATTCAGAAAAACTTAGTGGTTGAAGAGGTATTGAGAAGTTTCATTGAAATGTAAAAGTACACCTTAAGTCCTGCATTTATAATTCTGCTGAAGTAGAAGTTCAACAGTATAATCAGCAATCTGTACTTCATTAGAAGTGCTCATAAGGCAGCAGCATGGACCCTGTCAGAGCATTACATCTTTGATTTAGAATCACTGATGCATTTTTATTACTATATATAGCATTTTAATGTAGTGGGTTGTGGTGGTAACCTGTTGATCACATGTTCAGGGTGTTGGATTGACAGGAATGGAAGGACAGAGTGAGGCTGCTGCTGAGGCCTCTGCACGTGGAGAGCATACTCCACCAACTGAGCCACCAGAACACCCTGTAGTAATAACATTTAACCACTAATACCTTTTGTTGAAATTTAAATGCTGCTGACTACTTTACTTTGAAAACCATCTGTGTGAATTCATGTGGTTTGAACTCCACTCTAAAAAAGTCTAAAGGTCATTTACAGTGGTGGGATTTAGGGTTAGTTTTTTTAAATTTTATTTTAGATTTCACTGATTCAGATAGAAAACTGTACAATACTTATTGAAATTATGTATTCATGTTACTCAATTAGTCACAAAAATTTTAAGTCATGTAAAAAAGTAGTTAACCTGCACTGGTTAAATTCAGGCACCAAAATTTGAAACATAAAAATACTTGAATGCTATAATTCAGTGGCATTTAAATTTTAACAATACTGTTGGATTTCACAATTAGATATTCAGTTGTTTTAATTTTGTATGGCTTTAATTTACTTTCATGAAAACAATATTTTTGTATTTATTTTAAATTTAGCAGAGTAGGAGTACAAACATTCAAATGCACCAGTCCAAGTTCTTCCCACCACAACAGACAACAAACCACACTGCCTCTGAAAGACCTCCAATGAACTAACAAAAACACATGCCACAATTCTGTTAAAACTCCACCTACACTTACCTTAAGACCTCTCGCTCTTAAAGAAGTGTGTGTGTGTGACACTGTGTCCATTCAAAATAAACATGTATTTTTGTGTGTATAAGACAAAGGGGGAGAGAAGTCACACCGGACACTATCATTATAGTAAAGTCAATGTTTATTTCCACATTCTTTACCAGGTTTCATCACGGTCTGTACATCTGTTAATCCAGTAACAGAGGATGGCCTCTCCAAAGTGCCATCCAGTCAGAATGCATTGATATTTTGCAGCAAGCATGAATGTTCTCATTTAGCAGTTTAGCTCATTCATTTGGCCTTGTTCAGAGAGATTTGTTTTGTAAACATGGACATTGAGAGAAAATCCTGATAGAATTACTATAGAAAGGCCAACGTCTTCAACAACATTATTCTTTTGATTAAACTGTAAAAAACAGGCAGGCATAAACTAACAGTAGAACACAAGCTCATATTGAACCATTCTAGGACAAGTGCAGTTTCACGACATGCAGTGCTTACCTAATCCATACTGAAAGTACTGCTCGGAAAGACCAACATCACCTTTGCAATAAGAGTATGTCAGACCACAGACGCCGCAGTTTTCTGTCGCATTAGTCCACTATAGGGTGAAGGGGATCACAGCAATTTGAAAGAGCGACCTCTGAGAATACCCAGTATTCATAGTCTGAGAGAGGAGAGAAATAAACGACACCTGAAGACTCTGTCGAGAACACTGATCTGCCCTTGGTACAGTATGACATGAATAGGATGGCAGTGAGACCCTGTTGCTTTCATGTGCTGAACTAGGAAGAGAAAAGATGTCTCCGAAGACAAAGTGTCTCTATAAAAGTCACACGACTGTCGAAAACGGTCATATGATCGATCTATAAATGACTCTTATGGACCAGGGTGTTGTAGCGAGGCTCTGAGCCCTCTCACTGAGTTAAATTGCCTGAGAAGCTAAACTCTTTACATTGAAGTCTTGTTTAAATTAAAATCGCATTCTGCATAGTTTCAGTGAAAAGTGAATTAATTTTCCTTGGAATAAATAACACATTTGTTGCATAGAGGTTTGATGCACTCCTAGAAAAGCCTCTGATGATGAAACTAAAAGTCTCTACTTTTTTTTTTCTCTTTCCTATGTTAAATTTGCTGTAACAAACAGCCAGATAGATCAACTCTCTCGTCTAGGAGTGACTCAAACAGAACCAGTTCTTGTTCTCGTCTCTGATATTCTTTGAAGAACATTTCAGAAACTGCTCGTTTGACACTGTTAATGTTTGCATCTGGAGAAGTGAAGTCAAGAAAAAACTGGAGGTAACCTTACAGGCAGGAAATTAAACGAGGGATATCCAAACATGGCCTCTAATCTTTTAAACATTAAAACAATTTTATACCACTGACGGTAACAAAATAACCCCAACGTTTTCACAAGAAAAATATATTCACATCATATTGCATAAATATGTGCTGGAATGAGGTTAATGAATATAGATTAATAAAATCTCTCTCCCAGTATGGGCTGTATGTGTTATGAAAGTAGCCCCAGTGCTCAGTAACGGATGGGGATTTAAAACAAAAAAACAAAACAAAACAGTTTAAACAGGTATTTAAAATGAGTTCCTCTGTTGTATGAATCAATAAATATCTCATCAATTCTGCAGACAGAGGACATGAATTAAAGGGATAGTCTGTATTTTTTGAAGTGGGGTTGCCTGAGGTATTTATCCTTAGTCAGTGTATTTAGTGTATCTATAAGAGATGGAGGTCGGCACACCCCCAGTTTGGAGAAGCAGCAGGATTACCAGCATGGAAGCTAAGCATTGTACTGCTGTCCACAGGGTCAGCAGCAAAATGTATTTTAGCCACCTAAAATATCAATATCAGTTTAAGTGTACACTATATTTATTTATATTTAACATTTTCATGGTGTTATCTTGCCACCAGAAAGCCTTTCCAACAGGAAACTGCTGTTATACAAACCAAATATCTCTCTCTCCAAACCAACCAAACTCCATAGGTAAAATCAGTCATTTTTACCTCACAGAACCCAGGAGTTGTGCTGCTCCAGCTGCCTTAACCTCTTAGTTTGTTTATTATTGTGTGATATTTGATGAATCTGAATTAAAACACCAAAGTCAAACAATAACACAAACTAACTAACTGATCGAGGCAGTGGTAGACCAGCAACTCACGTGTTCTGCGGGGTAAAATATTTTTGCCAAAGGAGCTTGGTTGGTTTAGAGAGAACAATATTTGGCTTATAAAACTAAGGGTGACAAATTAAAAGAAAATACAACTTTCAGTTTCATGTTTCAAAATGTGTCACCTGCCTGTGTGAGTAGAGGAAATGATGCCTGAGCCAATATCCAACTTGTTTAATTTCTTTGTCTAAAAAGCAAACTATTCAGCCAATTTGAAAGTAATGCATGCAATCCAAAATCCTGGCACTTTTCAAGGATTTCCAGCACCTGTACAAACCCTGAGTACATTGCTTAGCTTCCTACACCGGTACTTGTGCTGCTTCTACAAACTGCCATCTACTGTGGGAATACACCAACTATAGTAAGTACCTCATACAGCCCAACTTAAAAAAAAAATCCAAACTATCCATTCAACCTCAATTTAAGTGGTACAGGTTACATATATTGACATTACTGCAGCTTTACAAAGCATGTGAATGCTACAGAGATTGCATCATGTGTCTATGATCCTCTATATGATAATACTAACCCACTTTCATATGCCATAATTTACTCATCATGAAGAAAACAAATGTGTCTTTGTGGGCAGATTTCAAGTAACGTGACAAATTCTGTTGCCAACAAGTAACATATTAGGAATCGTTTCATTGTGACCACTTACTGGAACATTTTAGCACAATATTCCTTAATGTGATGAGCCCAAAACATATAAGAGGTAACTAATGTATTGTACAGTACAATAACAGCAGCACAGACTGAATTATTTTTATGAGCCGAAGAAAAGCTCGGTAACACAAAGTAAAAAAAGAAAAAGAAAAGAGAAATGACATTGGCAAATATTCGGAGTGTAACAGAGAAAGAAGGGAAAAGAAAACAGTCAAATATTGGCAAAGAGAATGTAAAGAGGCGAATGCATTAAGTCGTACAACTCAGGAGATGAGGGGGAATGTTGCTCAACACTGGGCGAGTTCAATAGGACAAAACATTCAGAGTTAAGAGACGTTATGTTCAAACCTGGGAAATACACGTGGAACTGGTGTGTTTGCTCCTGTGAATGTTTGTGTCCTATTGAAGTGCCTGAGTGATAAACACAAACTGTGGAAAAACAACCCGCATCCTCTGTAGTCGTGTACAGTACGTATAGAGCTTTGGAAGCCTGGAGTTGGAACGCAGTAAGCCACAAGACAGAGGGCGCGGCCATGGCGCCAGCTGAGGTAGTAGATTGACTGAATATGAACTTCCCAGGGACCCACGGTGGCAGCTTGAAGACAGAGGTGTAGCTACCGGTAAACCCGAGTCACTGGGCTGGCGGAGTGGACCAGAGAGGAGGGGGGGCTGTGGCTACAAAGTCCCCACTCCTGTCACTGAAGGTCCATGTGCAAAAAGGTTTTTTTATTCCCTCAAAGGAAGTATAACTGCTCCTACTAGAATGAACTGTGTTAAATCTGCTAGCCCGCTGACGAACAGATAAATCTCTTTACAACATGCTTTTATGTCATCATCATCCATACAACATGAAACATTCTCAACCCTGTTCCCAAGGTTTTCTACACTGTAATAAATTAGAAACTGAAGTAGTTTTTGCTGTATTTAACAAAGCAGTTTGTGTGTGAAGCTGTTCAACACAAGAGGCTGGAGGTAAACCAGCTAGGAATGGTTCACTGTGACCATGAGTGCAGAGGTTAATGATGCTAGAAGCCCATTGGTCCCCCCTCATTGGGCTAGTCCAATCAGGGCAGCTTCATAAAGAGACCATTATCGATGGAAGGGACAGGCATGGGGCAGGGGAACTGAAAGAGACTCATATCTGCTGTGAGGGCGGCCATCGCAGCAGGATCGTGCTCTATCTGTGTCCTCAGAGCAGGGTCGATCTTCTCCAGCCGTCGCTTGATCCTCTTCGCCTCCCTCTCGCGGATCAGCCTGGCCTGCCTCTTCTCTGGCGTCTCATTGGCTCGCTTCAAACGCATGGCCTCCCTGTCTCTCTGTAGCCTGCGCGCCCGCTGCTCCTCTGACTCCTGCATCCTCTGCATGCGCTTGGCCTCACGGTCCCGCAGCCTCCTCATTTCCCTCTCCTCGTCCGTCTCACACGCTCGCTTGTTCTTTTTTGCCGTGCGCTCGCGCTCTAGACGCTGCAAGCGGGCCTCCAAGGGTTCGTTCTTCCTACGTAGGGCCCACTTTCGCATCGGAGACTGGGCCTCCACCAGCTGCTGGTAGGCCACACAGCTGTTGCACACCAGCAGCACCCCAGCGGGATACACTGGCATAGGGCTGAGGATGTCGGGGATAGGAGGAAGGCTTGAGGAAGAGGAGTTAAGAGCATCAGGGATAGATGCAAGTGATGGCCCTTCAGAGAGGAGACTGTCAGGCAGCGAGGGAAATGAGGGTCCTTGGTCAGAACCTGTGCACGGTCCTGGCCCTGGTCCCGGGCCGTGACACTGGCTGGAGATGTGGCCTGGTCCCTGGCAGGTACGATGGGCTTGACAAAGGTTGGGGTTGAGGTCAGGTGCTTCACAGGGGCGAGGGCCCTGGCATGAACTGGGACTGGGGCCTGGTCCGTGGCAGGAGCAACTGCCGGAGCCCGGGCTGGTCATGGGGCTGCTGGAGAGTGAATGGGACATGGAACAGGTGTCCCTTCCACCGGAGACATCCATCCTGGTTGTGTCGAGGACATCTTTAAGCTTCTCCCTGAGAAAAGGACGCAGAATTAAAAAGCTGATCGAAATAATATATTCCCTTCATTTTTGTCTGGAGGCTGTCAAAGAAATGTCAGCTCCTAAATAAAACATTTTATCCTTTCTTAAACTCACCTGCACTGTTATTTCCACTTGCTATATTTCTTTATTTATTGTATCTTATCTATTTAACCTAACCTTAATCTATTTAAATATTCAGAGTGATGAAACCACTGAAGGAGAAATCTGTAATATATTTACTGTAATAAATTGTAAAATGACCATGATATGTCATCAGAGATCAAGGAAGCATGTTAAAATACTTGCTTCTCTGACAACAACACTACAGCGGCAGTGTTCCCCATTGAAATTTCTATTCTTGGCCAGAATAACTGTTTTAATTTGCCCATTTCACATTAATGAAAGTTCAAATTAAAAGTTTAAATGGGGAGGAGGGGGCAGAGGGAAACAACTCACTTCAACCACAGATAGTATATAAAATAGGATTTTAACCTTTTTAAAATATAGTCTATGGCTCTTACTCACTACTTGGACTGCTGTACACATTTTGCATGTGCAATTGCCACATATTGCTCCTCTAAGTAACTTTTTAGGTTTTAGTTAAGTTAGTCTTTATCTTCTTGCAGTCTTTGTTTAGTCTTCTGTAGATTTGTAGATTTTAAATGTTACTGAATTACACATAATACTTTTCAAATCCAAGGAATGGGTAAGCAATCCTACCTATCTTACCTATCTTCAAGCAACAGTTTTCAGTGGTGACTCAGAAGAAAAAATCTGCAGAATGTTTTTTTCCTTTTAATGTGAGAGACAATATTCATTCATTCATTTAAGGTAAAGTTTCTGCACCAGAAGAAGCAAATAAAACACATTAAAACAACCTAAAATTACCTCAGGCAGGACTGAAAGAAATATTTAGTAGATTTTCGAAGAACCTTTAAATTTGAGATTTTATTTCATCACGAGCAGTTCAGATAAAGTAAACATTAGTTGGAAAAGTCAACCAGAACAGAATATAGGAGACATGGCTATTAAAATGCAACATTCAATGTTGAGCAGAGGGAGCAAAAATTAATTTGTGAAACCATTAACAATTAATCCCCCAACAATTACCAATTCAACACATATACAAACAAATACATTAATAAATTACTTTAGCACAAGCAGCATCTGTATTCATGAATAAGCTAAAATTAAACTGAATGGACTTCCTGATCTCCAAATCCTTTCATGTAATTTCAGTAAGGCGTCTTTCTGTCACAGGTAAACCTGAGCCTTAGTGATACACAATTCTACATTTAAACTGCTTAACGGGGAATGATATTGCTTAATTGCAAATTCATTTTTTTCTTGATTAAAATCAGATTCATATTTATCTCTCTGGGCACAAACATCTCCTTGTCTCCCACGTTCTTTACTTTACAAGCCATGTAACACTGTGTTCTTTTCATTTCCAGAGCTAATGATCACTTCTTACTGTCCACGCTAAATAAAGTAGTAGCACTTCGTGTCCTAGCGACAATCGCCAGTCTGCATCAAAGGCTCAACACATCAGTTTGTTATATGACAGCACAAATATTCCTCAGCTTGCATAATAATGACAATGAACAGTATAACACACACATTTTCAGCTGCCTGCTTTCTTGTTCACCACTAGCCAACAGCTTGTAACCAAAACCTGGCCCGTATGGTCACATATTTTTAGACAGTTGATTTTGGCTTCATCCATCAAAATGATATGATTACATGATTTGAAAGTATTCAGTCCAGTGGGGGAAAGATGACACATTTCATCCTGCTCATATATGCAACTACATTATTTGATTCAGAGATGAGCAAGATGCTGTCACGTGACCAGTGGTTCACTAAGAGAGGAGTTTAGCAAACTGTTAACAGCACAAGAGGAGGTGACATGATGACAACTAAAGTATGTGCCAGATGCTTTAAAATTTCTTATTTTTTCCCCCACAGTCAATTATTCATAGCTTTAACAACATCGAGCAGCTTTTCCACACACAGATTATGTACATCTGTGCTCAGTTTATACATATTTATGGTGTTGTTGTTTTTTTTAAATCTCATAGTAACACCTGATTCTGCCAAATATATCTGCTCATGAGTTTTATTTCATTTTTCTGATTTTTCTATTCACTCCTGTCAAAAATACATTAGAGCTTCTCACTATTTTTCTCCTACTACGCATCTTGACCTTGCCAGAGCTGTTTAAATTTCAATGTAGTGGTAGTTGCTAAGCAACATGCAAGTTTATTTCCATTAAATCTGTCATTGCAGTACTAATTTTATTCATCCCTCATGTTCTGCATCCTGGCTAATCTCACACATTGAGAACCACTGCTCCATTGTGTTCACATGTGCTGTTGTAGACATATTTTCACTTAATTCTTTTGATAGATTTGACCATATTGTGGGATGTACAAAAATATTTGTCTTCAGAAGGATTGTGGCCGGCAATTTCTGACTCTGATTTATTTTAACTTATTCTCCACATGCCTGCCAAAATCATTTTTTGATGTTCAATGAAGAATTAAACTGCTCTATTTATAATAGTTTCTCATGCTTAACCAGTAATGTCTGCTGGTTTTGTCATATAAAGAGATCTGTTGTAGGCTACTGAACCCTTAAATCTTGTTTGAAATGTTTAAAGATTGATATAAAAACAGCTAGAATTTGATCAGTAACAAAACAGAAAAACACTATGAGGTAAAGACTGTATTCTATATTATTGATTTATATATACTATGATTTGTTCATCTTTTATCTTCTTGAAAACTGTGGAAGCAGCTGGTTTAACATTTTTAACTTCAATCTGCTTAACTATTGATAATGTTATATTCATTTCCATAATAATATATTAACATCTATACTGTTGTACCTAAAACATCTGTATACTGCTTCCTTTGAAAAATGAAATCAATGTGCATAAAAGATTTGAAACAAGAGATGCAGCAGAGCAGCGCCGAACCTGTTAAAGTTGTTGGTGTCTGTGAAGCGTGCGCCACAGACAGCGCAGTTGGAGAGGCGGTCCTCAGAGTGGATGAGAAGATGCCGTCCAAGCGAGCCAGGAGAACTCAGGGCTCGCCCACACACTGGGCACACGTAGCTCTTGGTGTTGCTCATCATAGTTGTGTGCTGTTAAACACACAGCAAAACAAGATAAGAACAAGAGACTGAAAAAAGACATGTTTAAAGTACACCACCAACATTAAAAGATGACAATTTAATGTTTGAAGTTGGTTTTCAAAGTTTAGAAGAGGAGCAAACTGTGATGAGTAACAGTAAAAGTATTGCATCAGTAACAAGGAATTGCAGAAGACTTTTCTGCTTGTGTAAATGACCAATTATGAAAGAAAACATAACTACAGAAGTATGGCTGTGAAATATTCATGAACCTATAAAATATATTCAGCGTTTGTACAGCTTTTTAAGAGTAAAATTCAGGCACTTTCATGGTACCCATACCAAAAATTTCCAGACACCCAAAGCCTTCATCCTCACATCTGAATTGTTACTATAAATGCAACAGTTTACCGTAGTGTATATCCACAGGAATCAATGTGTATTATCACTTGGTTTATTTTACCAGCTGTTCATATTAACTTTAATTGTAAGTTTTGAGATTTATTTAATACTCACTAATTTCAAGGCCAGGAGACAAACAGGACAATTTGATTTCAAATATGAAAAGACTTTTGGTTCACCTCAGAGACTGTGCAGATGAGGCACCAGATTATTTTAAAAATCAAACCTTTTTCAAGGAGTATATACAAATTCAAGCATATAATAATTAATTAATAAATAAATAATAAAAACTGAATGAATGAATGAATTCATTACAATGCATTTTCCAAACTTTGAAGACTTTGTACAAACGCTGTATATATTAAGCAGTAGATGATCAATTATTCAAAAAAATAAACAAAATCAAATATAGGAAAATGTTAGTTTTGAATTATTAAACATTTATCAAATGCTATGATTCCTAAAAAATAATAATCATAATTGCTGGTGGGGGTGTCATGCACAGACTTAGCATGCAAAGCTAGTACTTTAGCAAAAATGGAGAAAACTTTAGAAACTTCCATTTAATTTTCTAATGGAACATTACAATAAAATGTGTAAATATGAAACAACAAAATTTAAATAAAATTAAGTTGCCCCACTTTTGAGAATAAAGTTTGTAGGTAAGAATTGAATGACAGGACATTTTAAATAATACTAACAATCTGAGCAGCATTCAAATGTGGTTCACTACTGCTCAGTGCCGAGAACTGGTGTTAGTTACCACTGAAACATTCTTGAGACTTGTGCCACAGTCCATACGGTCCACATGGGTGAACAAGTCAGACACTACTGTAATTGTTCAACATTAATGAGACTGAATGTACACTTGTCTTTCAGCAACTTTAAGTGCAAGAACCACAAACTGCCTGACATTTGCACAAAAAAACACGTACAGTGTCCACTGTGTGAATTTAAAGCTGAAGTAAGGTATAACTGAATGTGATTCGTGAGACACATAATGAATCAGGAAGGGGTGGATTGCTGTAAATTGAAAAATAAAGCTGGAAGAAGAAGTGAACCTGCAACTGCAGCATTTTAAGAAAGCATTAGTAATTACTTTAATATTTAACAATCTTCAAAATATTTGTCATTGAATACATTTTTTGACAACTTTTTAACCTGTATAATTGTTTTGATAATTTGTTTGGTAAATATTTTAATTTGTTTTTTTGTATTTTAGTTTTAAAAGACTCTTGTGCTCCAGTTCCATGACACAGTAAGCACTAGATTGACTCATACAGTACAAGTCAACATGTTCTCCCTCAATCTGCATTTCACTGAAGCACTGATGCTGAAATCTACTTAGGGGCTTTAAAGGTGACGACCTACAGCTAGCTTATTAGAAACAGACTGCAATAAAGGACCTAAAGCTGCTTTGTTTTCATGGTTCTGTACCAGATTAAGACAGGTTGGTAATATATTATTGACAATATTGTTCTCACCTGGTAGACATGAGAGATGAGCTTCTCAGGGTTGCTGAAATCCAGCGTGCAGAGAGGACAAACAAAGTTGTTGCCGTGGTCTGCCCCTTCCTCGCTCTCCTGGGGACAATCAGGTATCATTAAAAAACACTATATTCAAAGTATACCAACACCTCACAGCAATGTGCTTTTAGATATCCTATCCATTTTGACATTTTTATATTTCTAGAATTATTATACAACCAAGTTTGTCCTTATTTGCAAAAGACTCATTTTATATCCTGAAGTGTTGTGTAGAAGCAATGATTATAAACTTCACATGGTGCATGCTTAAAGAATAATGCTACACACTTTATTTCTTGCTGGGCTGCTGTGGAGTCACTACACACCGAGTTTACAGCTGAAGCCTTTCTGCAAGTGGTATATAGTGATGTGTGTTGAGTGTGTGAATGAGCAAAATTCTCACAAGCTCCAGTGACTCACTTACAGTGACATGATGCTGTGTGCTGTCACAGATGTGACTCACACACAAACTGACACACAGAACATTTTTCAAACAGAAGGTCCAGACACAAAAACATATTGACTGATACCAGGAGTGTTCTGTTCAAGTCCATCAAATTGAAGTGCTTCTCACTTTTCCTTTCTGTGTTTCTTAGCGTTCGCAAAGGTCACAAGTTGTCTGTGAGGTGCTCCATTATTATACATCATTCTAAAAGATGTCTCTTTTATTTACCAGTTTTACTCACTTGACGTAAGAAATCTCAAAATGTTCAAAATTAGGGATGCATGATAAATATCAGGGCCATATGGGAAGTTTATATTAATTATTATTGTGATAATAAAACTATGGCCGATAGACTCAAAAAAAAAAAAGTTGAGAAAACTCTCAATGGGCCTCATGCAAGAACATTTTCTTGTCTTAATTTCTCTTACTTTTTTTGTATGAAGGCCTCATATGAACACATCACGTCAGACTCAACAAATGCTCGTAACTTAAAAAAAAAAACATGTAAATTATTCACCTGCACATATTTGAGTGCACGTGCACAAGACATGTAAATTAGCATGATTAGCACCCCAATAATACCACATAAGGCTGCGCTTCCTGCTCCATGTGTCAGGAAGTGTTCATTCATGAAAATGGCATCAAAGTGAAAAAATAAGAACATTATGAGTTTGGAGTTTGCCGTCCTGTTTTCAGAGATCCATGAAGGAAAATCTGTCATTTTAACAGTGTCAGCAGTGAAACTAAAAGAAGTGCTAAAGCAAAGTAACAGGAAAAGTGAGTGCTGTTAATGCTGTGCTACCGGAGTGTCGGACTGTCACTGAAAAAAAGAGGAAATGTCGCGATATGAAAATGACTTAAGAGAGCCACAGCCACAATAAGGGGCGATCGATAACTGCAGCGGGAGGAGAGGCTTAAGGGGAAGCTTTCATCACGGAGAAAGAAGACAAATAAGTGAGGATGTTCGCCTGGACAGAGACTTTATAAAACTGCATATGCAGATATACGACCAATACACATGACAGCAGGTAATAAGGGATTATTGAATGAATGATGATAGACTTTATATGTAAATTTACAATTATATTATAATTTGAAATGTAGTCAAACAGGATAATGTTATTAATTATTAAGTGTAATTTATTTTTCAAACTCAAAATGTTTTCAAACTAATGAAATACACAGTCATTAGTGAAAAAGCAGCAGACTGATTGCATATGACACTACAACAGGTCAGGACCACTCAGAAATTGTGTTCATATATGAAAGAAAATTCAGAATACCAGAAAGCTGGTGAATCCCACAGGTTCTCCTAAATCACTCCTACACACCACTTAAGAACAAATCTGCTGGTACCAGTGCTTCTTGCATGAGGCCCAATAACAAGGCAACTAGCTTCACAAAATGTTTGAGTTTTAGGTTAAACTCAAACTGTTATGTTGTAAAATAAACCACCTATATTCTTCTTGTTGAGATAATTTACGTTTCTTCTGTGGTTTAGAAACACAAAAAATCTGTTTCAAAAATTGTTTACTTTCACTTTAATGAGTTTACTGAACAATTTTTGACATACATTTTTTTGTTTCTAAAACACTAAATTATTTTTTATCAGAAGACAAGTAAATTATCGCAAAAAGATTTTAGATTGGTAAACCTTGCACAGTTTATTTCAATTTCCTGCATTTTTTACAGTGTATAATATTTGACAGATTAGGACAAATCATTAAATTTGAAACAGTAAAAGCCAAAGTATATTTGTGTATTGTGTATATTGTGATAGTTTTTTCATGTATGGTATATCACTTACACCCCATTTACACCTGGTATTAAAATGAGATCTGTATCCAGATGCATCATCCAGATTGCTATATGGATTGTGTTTACACCTGCCTAAGATTTGAACACAGTGAGAACCAGACTACCTCCAGATGTGTTCTGATGGATCTGATCATAGTCCGATCATGTAGCATTTACACCTTTACACCTTCCATCCATGTTTGCTTGCCACATTTGAGCCTTTCTGACCCTCAGGTATGCATAAACTACAGGTTATATAACCTTCTTTTAGAAATACAGACATGTGAAATTTTTGTTTATCCTATCTGTATTGGCCATGAGAAGCAGGTCATTACTGGTGTGCATATTGTGCATCTCTGTTCAAAGTGGATGCTTAACATATACTTCAGCATTTTTTTTTAAATTTCACACATGGAAGTCAAAAAAAAAAAAAAAAAAAAAAGTGACCATACAAATGTAAATGTACAATTATATGTCTGCTCACTGCAGCACAACTTGTTGAAACCCAGTTTTTGTTTGACACCTTTAGCAGATGATCTGATGATACGGAAACTGTGTGAAAATGGCAGATATACAAGATAGTTTATCAGTTCATCCTGTTCCTGTTGACCCTCTCAGTACTTCACTCAAACTTTTCATTTTTTTTCTCAAGTACAACACATTAGCAGTGAATTAAGGCTGCACGACACAGTAAAAAAATGAAATTGCAATTATTATTTTAACAGATATTATGATTCTGATGATTCATGATTAGTGACAATGATAGATTTTGCATCACAATTTTAATTTTCACTGAAAAAAATGATTAAAATGATGATGATGTGACATTTGTTGGGGTCTGTATCAAACAAAATTGTTTTCTTACATCAGGAGAACAAGATTTATAGGCCAGGGCACCTCTGCAGCACTACAGTACCTCATCATAATGCATTATGATGCTGTTTTTCCTTCATCAAAAATTGTTAGCTCCTGCAATTTGGGTATTGCACTTGGCCATATTGCAAATTTGATCTAATTTCGATCAATGGCATAGCCCTGCAGTGAATACACAGTTAAATGGACATGTGCAGTTATTTGGAATAAACCTGTTTAAACTGCAGGAAATACTACAGTGACAAACCCTCCAGAGCTGACATTTATATCCAAATTCGTATCACATCGACGAATGTTTCGTGCACAACTGGTAGGTAAGAGATGAAAAAACCTCCAGATATAAGTATCATTTTCACAGCCCACACAAGTCTTGCCACAATAACAACCACTTCATTTATAAACCACATATCTCAAAATGAAACTCTGCACCAACGCAGTGACGCAAGGCAGATCCTTGTCAATAATTTATCTATGTTCATGCCACATGATCAAATTCACAGTGCAGTGGCCTATAGTGTAACAAATGAGGAAAAATATTGTCATAAAAATAAATAAAACAGACAAGTGGTAACCGTTTGTGCCGATTTTTTTCCTCTCACCTCTTTGACTCCCGCTCCTTGTAGGCGGCACTGTGATCTCTTGGTGGTCATGTGGTCGTCAGCGGAGGTGTTGGAGGACGAGTCTTCACCGTGGTTGTCAGGGTCACTATCACTGTCTTCTATGGAGGCAAACACAGCCCTATCAATACAGACAGACAACAGAACACAGAGCAGGGCTTACTCTCACTAACACCCCTCAGTCCGAGGACGTCCTACAGAGTCTATCCACTCCCTCCTCGTCCCGTCCCTCCATCCTGTACCTGAGATGCTATCCTGCTCTTGGACTTCCTGGGAGTTGTTGCTGCAGCATTCACTGTCTTCGGTGAATTCGTCCCTGCCATCCATGTTAATAGTGTGCTGTAGTCCTGTGATGCCTGAAGTGTGGAATGGCCCTGGAGACGGAAAGACAGTAGCAGTCAGTAAGACACAGGTTCCAGTGAGGACACTGAAATGTTCTGACTGGAGAGAAAACATGAGGAGTGCAGGTAGCCAGTATATTTGTAGACTGTAACTTTAACATACATGAAAACATATATTAGACCCTAGGAGTGGGTAATATGATGATATATACCATGAGAAGAAATTTGTCTACCATTTTGCCATAATGAAGCACTTTGTGAGTTCATGCAGGACATGTAAGTCATACACCCCCAGCTATCAGCTGTCAGCCCGCTGATTGAATCATTTCTAATCAGTCACACACCAGTCACAGCCCATTCTCAAAACAAGGCGGTCCATTTAAACATGACTCCATCCTCACTCATCCCTGCTACACTACTGCTGCCACACACATGCTGCTGCTGCTGCTGTCAAAGCTTGGCCTCCACCTTTCTAGTTTAGAGTCCTAACATAGCTCAAAAGTTAGGCTAAATGATATTCATGTCTTGCTTAGGCCTGCTGTTGTATACCCGGGGACTTTTGCACTGTGCTCCCTGTTTTGTCTTAGCATGCTGCTTTCTATTAAGAGTGTTTTTGACTGAACTATCCTTTTACCATCTCTAGATGTATTACACCAATTCTGGAAATGTTGCAACAATTTTGTGTAGGGATGCAAAATGCACAATAACTCAGCACGTCATTGGTACTGACAGAAAAAGGCTTTAAAATGGATGGTATTGGTCCAAGTTGAACATTTCTGCTGATATCAAAGACTGATAAAGTGATGCTTTAATTACATGTCTGATGTGAGTATGTCTGCAGTGTAAATAAGGACGAAGAGAAACAGGCACCAGCAAAATATGTATGTATGTATGTATGTATGTATATATATCCCAATGAATGCATACATTTAGAAAGTCATTGTATTTTATGTCTGCATCTGCCAGTGGACCATCACAATAAGAGTAGGCAGAATAATGTTAATTCCACTATTGGAGAGACTTGATGTTCTCTGCAGTTAGGTAAAAAAAAAAAAAAGTGAATATATCAGTATCTGCATCAGCTGAAACGGGCAAAGATGAAATACCGTGCATCCCTATTTTTTATTTTTTTGCATTAATGTGATAAAATATTTTGATTTGTAAGGTATTTAACATACTGGAATACTGAAATGCTTAAAAAAGAAGAAATTCCTATCTGTTTTCTTTAAAATCCATGAACAAGTTATCGATTGCACAAATCTATTTTATCTATACCATCATATATATATCTATATCATGTGATCAAAATCATGATGATAATTTAGTAGAGCTGGATGGAGCAAGCCTTTGCATTATTGTTTTGGAAAAGCCCTAGTATTGGTTTCTGTGACAATGACTGAATGAATCAATAATAAAATTCCAAGGACTGCAAGTGAAGTCTGAGAATAAAACCAGTGTGACAGGCTAAACAACTTTAAATAATAAATGACTGATTTCTGCATTTGCAATTGCATAAATAAGGTGTGGAGCACATGAATAAGAGACCAAGCCTATATGTCAAGTGAGTCACAATTTAAAAGAAGAAGAATAAGACAAAGCACTGCGATTTCTGCTTATTAACCATACAAGCAGAAGTGTGTCTACAGACAGGCTGATGGACGCCACTTTTTAAATATATCTAGATGCACAATATTTCATGCAGAGCCAAACATGCCAATAAATTAAGTCTATTTTAATCCAGAGGATACTTTTTTACTCAAACATTGTATCCTGCATGAGACTTTATCTCCATAGCAACATAGAAATAGCATCTACTGTCATAGCATACCACAAGAAGGTATAAATTTTTCAACACTAGTGCATTCACCTCCTGTATACAGTAGCTAAGGGCTCTTGTTTTGTTCACTTTAAAACACATAATATGTGTCCAGTGTGATCTCAGATCATGTTTCTATATAAAACACAGAGAGGTTAGAGATTATTACAGTAATACAAAAGAGAAAACCTTTGGTCAGAACAGCTCATTCCTAGATAGTAGGCTAAATCATTTATATGATTCGACATTTTTCTCAAAACTTTTGGGATCTGCTCCAGGTGTGGAGCAGAGGAACTTCCTCACTGATCAGGCTGCTTTCATATGAGCCATCCATCCGACAGGGAAACATAATGAATGCTCAGGCAGCAGCGAAGCAAGCTCACTGACATACGTGCACACACATTAACTTCATTTGCATCCCAACCCCCACTTTTTCACACACATATACACTCGCAGATACATGCTAGCTCTGTTCGACAGCCATGCTGCAGTCCCACGGGGGAAGCAGCCTGCGCTCTTTTCCTCTAAGCTAGCTGCCTTGCTACTCAGTGTGTTTCTCTCTCAGTACCACCCACACACTGAACAGCCTGGCTCGCCCTCTGTCCGCCCTGCTCGTATGTAACTTCCATATCTATACCATCAGCTCTTGAGGGGGAGGTTGAAGCTTCATACCATGACAGCCCATATGTGGCTCATTTAACTCTTTGTGATGCCACTCTTTGTTTTATGGTAGCCATGTGGAGCTGCAGGAGTCTGTAAAAATCCCTTCACTTTTCTTCACTTGACCGTGCAAACCTGTATTTAACTGCCAACACTGCTTAATTGGAGACAGTTTTTTGAAAGCTCCTCTGGTGCTCACACACACAAGAACATCCCACTTCAGATAGCTAAAATTAATGATAGCGTTAAAATCCAATTTTCCTCCCTTGTGTGCTCCCTCGCCATTAACACAGATCAGAGATGGGAGAGGAGAGATCCTGACTTGAGTTACCTGAGACTGACAGAAGTAATTACAGCCCTCGTCACAATCCTGAGGTACTGCGCACACACACGCACACACACACACACACACACACACACACAGTCTGTGTGTGAGCAAAACAGAGGTATAATCTTAGAGGAGGGCTGTCATTGTATGATTTTGACAGTGGTGAGAGAAGTTAGTATGTGAACACAGTTTGGGCACTTTTCCCATAGAAATCAAAGCATTCATTAACACTGCTAGAGTGGGTCGGAGTATTGAACTATGAACTACTACAACAAGCTGGCTTCACGGCACATAGCCAATGATTGATGTGTGAGAGATACCCATCCCCCCGCTGCTAGGGCTCTGTCTGTACATCTGTCTCTCCTCGCTCCCTCTCCTCCCCCCTTCTCCCTCCCTCCCTCCCTCAGTCTCTGCCACTGTGATGTTATCTCCGAGTCTGTGTGTCTGTAGGCAGGAGGTGACGCAGTGTCTGACTGAATCCAGACAAAGAGACAAACTCATCAGCCAACAGACACACAGAAGAGGGAGAGGGGAGGAGGAGGAGGAGGAGGAGGAGGAGGAGAGGCAGTGGGGGGGATGGAGGGGTAGCGCGCAAAACAAAACAGACAAAAGATAGAATGCCAAAACTCTGCTCAAACACTGAGCAATGGGGGTCCTGTTGAATTCAAAGCCCCCTCCTTCTCCTTTTCAGCCGTCGTCCCCTCCAAAACACACACGCAGACACACAGTACGTCTGATTCTGCAGGAAGTGCTGGGGCCCCTGTCTTCCATCCACACACACACACTCACAAACACTCACAGCGAGGATGGTGGGCCAGACATCTGATCAATTCTCACTCTGATTAACTGGTGACCCACAATTACACAGAAGAAGGTGAAGTGATTAACTATTTTTCTCTGTGGAAGACTTTGTCTGATTAGTTCAGATACTGCTCTTTGATCATTATAATAAAAAAGTAATATTTACACACTTACATTGGGCTTTTGATCTGGCCACAAGACAACACTGTCACCATGAAAGCACACAGCAATCACAACATTCCTCCTGAGCTACTGAAGCGCATTTGGGAGAGAACAACTTATTTTTTTGCACTTTCCAAACCAAGTTCAGATGCTTGACAGAAACAGGTGTGTGAAAAACTTGACTGTACTCTGCCTCACCATTAATTGTTTTTTTATTTTAATTTTTTACTTGTCTGATTGGGCAAGTGGATCATAAATAAAGTTTTTACCTGCCCCTAAACAAATTGTTTTATGTATTAGTGCCTATCAAAGATCTAGGGCATCAATGTCTATAAAATATCATAAAATAGTGAAAAATCTCCATCCTGGTTTCTCATAGTCCATGGTGATGTCTTTAAATGTCTTGTTTGTCAGTTCAAAACCAAAGCATATTCACTTGTAATATAGGAAATGGAGAAAAGCAGGAAATCTCCATATTTGAGAGGCTGAAAACAGCATTTCCTGACATTTTTGCATGAAAAAGCACTTTAGCCATTCCTTGATTATCAAAATACCACTTGCCCAACTAGGCAAGCGAGTTGCTAGATCTACCAGTCCAACATGGTCTTTATTTTGCCACAGTCAAGCAGGCAATCCTTATTGTTGAGCCTTTTCATTTTCTCGATTAATAAATTAGTTTATTGTCCATATCCATAGTTTGTGATTAATTTAATAGTTGACAACTAATGTAATAGTCTACTAATCACTGTACACACAACTTGTTTATTATAGTAAACTCTTGAAGAAAGAGTTTTCCAGAATGTTTACAGTAATACATGCAGCTAAACTGTTAAACAAACTGATGTCTATTTACTGTCAACATGAAGGACACATCCACTCTCCTCCCTAAAGCACGCACCACCTCCAGTCCTAATTAACTTTTATATAATGCTGTTTTTCTTGTGCTGTTGTACATCAAACTCAAGGAGGAACACAAATAGCTAGACAGACAGCACTGTTGTATTATTGTCTGGAATTCCCTGTGTGTGTGTGTGAGTGTGTGTGTCTTTGTGTGTGTGTCAGCCCGCCTGCCTGTCAGACTGTCTCCCTGCCTGTCTGGTCTGTCAGTCTGTCTATCTGGTCTGACCCTCTCGTGGGGGAGCAGCGCTGTGCGTGCAATTCATACCTCACAAGAAAAGACAGGTAAAACAATCAAGGCAAAGCAGACTGAAAGTCAATGTGCAAAACACGGAGCCTGAACTCACACTCCACTGACACGGTGGGAGCTGTGGCTCGTCTGTCCAAAAAAATGTTTTCTCACTTGAAATGCCAGCGTTACATTGTATTAAGCTCTCCTGAGGGGTTTTCAGCTCCCACTCTGGACTCTTGTACAAGTGTTAGAGAGCAGCAAATGAGCTCATTAGCTCACGGGGATTACTGCAGTGCAAGATGTATTTCAACAGCAGTTTAAACAGACTATGTTTAGAAAGGAGGACCACAGCATACATAACTTCAGCAGATTACACCAGGCAATCCCCTTCTGTGGGCTGAGGAGTGTTTAAGAGGTCAGCACGCTGGCCACCAAAAAGTTGATCCAAGGGGCAGAAGGCCAAACGCCAGGGCACAAAGATGGACATGATCACAGCAGGGGGTCTCCACGGGATCCCCCAAGGTTAATTTTGTATATTGTTTGCCAGGTTTTCAGTAGAGTATGAAATGGAAATGGGATGCTACAGTTCACAATAGTGTCGTGTCATATGCTGGAATACCCTGCCTTCAAACAAGAATACTTGCGGACAGTGCTGCAACTAACGATTCTCCTTGTTATCAGTTAATGCGCTGTTTATTTTCATGAATAAATTAATCGTTAGCATATAACATGTCAAAAAAAAGTGAACAGTGCTCATCACAATTTCCCAGAGTCCAAAGCAAACTTATTTTGTTCAACAACTATAAAAATGACTCTTTATTTACTATTATAAGTAACAAAGAAAAGCAGCAAATCCTTACATTTCAGAAGCTGGAACTACAAAAGGTTTGACATTTTTTACTTGAGAAATGACTGAAATGATTATCAAAATAGCTGGCAGTAAATTGTCTTTTGATCCTAATTGATTAATCACATAATTTTTGCAGTTCTACTTGAGGACAGAGTGCCAGAAAACTTTTAGTCAGAAATACTGTACATATCTCATTATAAAAAGAGAAATAAAAGAAACATTGATCTAACAACTGTCATCCTGAAGTCCAGAGGCAATTGCACATGTATTGAATCACTGAGGCTCTATTTGTCGATTGTATTCTTGATTGATTGTTTTTGTCTAGAAAATGGAAGAGAAAACTCAAGAATCTGATTATTATTATATGACAAAGAAAAGAAGTGATCCACATCTCTGAAATGCTGGAACCAGAGACTGTTTGGCCATTTCCTTAAAAAATGACTAAAACAATTATAGGACTATCACAACAGTTGTCCTTTTCTTTTTTGTCAGTCCACTGATCGATTCATTTACTAATCATTTCTGCCTTGTATTGATTTCCTCGTCTCTGGTATGGAAACTGAGATGTCAGAACAAACTGATCTGACACCATGCAGATCCACAGTGGATAAAAGCTGAAATGCTTGTCCTCTCTGATCACAGTTTAACAACGCAACAGTAGTTGTGATGAGCCTGCTTCTTCTTAACACCTAAGATGTTTTTGCTCATTTACTCTATGGAAACAACAGCTTAAAACACACACCAGTAACATGGTTAGCCACAAGCCCTGAATTACCGGCTAACTAAAAGAAGATAATACCACAAGGCTTCTTGTGAATCAGCCTACTTGGAAAACACACAAATAGTCATATAAATAAATTACTTGTCCCACAGTATGCTACTGAAAGCTTTACACAATTTCAAAAGGAGACATGTTTAAATGGCTACGGGACAAGACATTGTACTTTTTATTTGGCAGGAGCCGAGGTGATGAGTACCTTTACACATTATCAATATACTGCTCTTATCAAAAATAATAACAGCTACTTTTCAGTTGGGCTACATATCAAGAACTGGCTAAACAGGTTCCCGACTGATCAGTACCAAAATATTAATAAGCTCCTGGACAAACAATACTGCTATTGATATTTATGTAACGTTACATAAACAGCTGACAGGGTAAAAAGAAGTGTGGGCTCACCTCACTAAATTTGATTAAAACGGATTAATCATTTTGACTAATTTTTTAAAGAAAAAACAGTCAGAATCCTCAGATTTCAGCTTCTCGGCTCTGGATATTTTCTGTTTTCTTTACTTGTCTATGACGGTAAACTGAATATCTTTGGGTTGTGGATAAAACATGACATTTGAGGATGTCACCTCGGACTTTGGGAAACACTGATCAACATTTTTTTTTTTTACCATTTTCTGACATCTGAAGAACCAAACAACTAACCAATAAATTGAGAAAATGATCGACACATTAATCGATAATGAAAACTATCTCTACTTTGAGCTCTAGTTGTTATTTCTGCAACAAAGTAATAAAATAACTGTTGAATGTGTATAGATCTGTCATGTCTTTATTTTTTGCACCAAATTTGGAGAGTATTATCAATAAGAGTATTGATAAGTATTGGTATTGATAAGCAGTGTCAGTATCAAGATCAGTGTCAATAAAATCCTAACAAT
The DNA here is from genome assembly GCA_027495735.1 of Lutjanus campechanus. Classification (NCBI taxonomy): domain Eukaryota; kingdom Metazoa; phylum Chordata; class Actinopteri; order Lutjaniformes; family Lutjanidae; genus Lutjanus; species Lutjanus campechanus. The sequence continues at coordinate 27,778 of JAJHUR010072488.1, read as the reverse complement.
AGCCAACTCTACTTATTGTATATTTACAGAAATGTTCTCATTTGCATACTTTTTTGACTTAACGTGTTCTTTTTTACTGTGTTGCAGGCAGGTCACGATATCAGATTTGAACTGTATGACCATGATGTCATGACCAAAAAAAAAATCATAATAACAATATTATTGCAATATCAACAGAAACATTAAAAAAAGCTATCTGTCAAAATCATCTTTAAGTTTGTTCACTGTGCATTTTGTCTCTTTTTTGGCAAATGAATTACACTCAAAATATGAGTGTAGGGAGGTTGAGAGAGAGTCTGTAACCATAACTGTACAAAAAGCATAAAAAAGTGCAATTACACTTAATGGATAGTGAAAAGGCAACCAGGTAAACTGAAAAAACGTATCCAAAAAAAAGAAAAGAAAGATGTGGAAAGGATTTATGACATACACAATAGTATATGTGTATTATTAACATGTTATCAATATTTCATTTTTAAAATATCACAGTTATCTTAAATAACGGTATATCGTGACACCCCTACTGTGTTGTATTTGTGGTGTAGATTTGTATTTAAATTACTAGACAATATGTGTGGCTGCCCGCTTAATTTATCACTCTCTTTTATTGTGTAACTATGTCAATATATTTAACTACTCAAGGGGTCAGTAGAGTAAAGAAAATTAAAATCATATATCAGCTAATAGTTATGTGCTGTTTTCTCACATTAACTATGAATCAAAATGAAAGTGAAATAGCCATCACCACTCTGACAAGGAAACTGTTCTCATACAACCCAGCCTTAAGAAAATCTACCATGAATATACAACATACACTCGAGTATGTGATGGTATGTCTTTGGTTTAACACATGAATCTCTTACAAGCTACAGCGGACAGAAGTGAAATCAACGGGAACACTGTTAATACAGGTCGCTACAGAAACAATAATAATTCAAATCATTCCCGTTAAACAGCCATAATACATACTGATACAGGACGTGACAAGGATAAATAACTGGTGAAATTCTATCAGACAATACCTGAAATACCTACAGTTAACTTTGAAGGGGTTGGTCTGTTTTCGCCTGGACATATTATTGCCCACTCCCGGCAAAAAACTGGAATCTCCTCCTAAACCCTGATACCAGTCCAGGTGTATTCCGCACTGAGGGGACAGATGATGAGTCAAATAATCATAATAAAAAAAAAGATCAAATCGTCTACTCGATTTGCAGAGTCGGGACCATTCACGGGGGCAAAAAATAAAAAAACGGATATATAAAAGAGTCACATTCTTGCGGTGGTTAAAAAAAAGCCCCGTATCCCGTCGATCAGAGGGGGGTTAAAATGATGTCCAAGCCCCAGCAGAGACACGCCGAGCGGCCCCGAGCTGCTCCGATCCTGAGCCGCTGGCAGCCGTGCACTCACTGCAGCGAGGCACGGGCTCAGCTGATCTCTAACGTAAAAGCAATGAAGCTACACCGAACAGGATTGTGGGATATGCAGGGACGCTGGGGAGTTCATGCTAAAGATACTATGCTGCGTTCAGGTCGTGTGGGAGAAACAGCAGTCAGGGCAGAGAAAGCTCACGAGATTTTCACGAGATGAGTCATAATACCTAAATGTGATGTAAATATAAATGTCCCAGTGTTATTATGCTACACTTTAAGATGTAAGATGTTTGTGAGACGAACAACATATTATATTTTTACTGTTTAAATAAAATAATCAGAATGAATGACAATTAAAATAGTCTGTTTTGAACATCTTGATACATATTAAACATATCAAACATATTAAATATTAAGTGAATGTGAGTGTACTGTTTTGTAAAGCTACTACTTTCAGGATCAAGAATGCACTTTAATGCATAATTTTAATAAGTCATAAAAGTACTAAAACCTGAAACCATAACCGATAATAAGCTTGCAAGTCAACAAATTCATCTGCATGAAAACTAAGCACACTGCAAGATTTGCAAAAAAACAGTAAGAGAGACAGTTGAAAGCTCCTGGAAAATGCGAGCAAGTTGGGATTGTTTGGCCCTGATGAATTATACACAAACAATATATCTGATAACAATATATTGGCCAGTATTCTTTTTAAAAACTCAGCACATTTTGTAAAAAATGATCTTCTAATTTGGTTATTAATTAATTGTGACCAAGTTATATGCTAAGCAGGACATTTTGCAAATAAACTTGTCAGTGCTCTCTAGTGGACAGAGCATGCAATGGCGACACGGTTTTTAAATGATCACAAGCAGATCTATGCCATTTCTGCAGTGCAACTTTCTGATACTTGTAAAATCAAGACAGACAAATACAGATATACTGTAACTGTGATGCATGTAATTTCAGTAGATAATGAGGGCTCTAGTGTGGAAATTATGTGTCATGCATTTCACTGGTCTATAGATCTAATGTAAACTGGTCGTAGCATGAATTATAGTAAACATAACATTTTTGAATTTTCGAATGGTCAAAGCATCAAAACTTTAACCCTTCTCACCTCCATTAAAATGTTGTTTGGGGGCACATTAAAACAAAACCATCAGCGTGGTTATATACCTCTAGGGATAACTGAACCAAAACGGTTTGTAATTTAGGTAAACAGACCCTTTAAACTAAAGTTGATGGTCCAGATTTGAGGACGATTTCAGTTTTAGCTACACAGCAGAGTAATCTGGATAATTTTGTATTCCTGCTGTGTAAGATAGGCCACTAGAGTGGATGAGTGCTGAAATGACTATTGTTTGTTCACCCAGATGATAAGCCTCTGGGCTGGCAGGTCAGAAATATGAAGAAGTGACTTACTGGGTGTGGACTTATATTAACACTAGCTGGCACAGTGTTCATTCATACTTTCTACAGGAGACGGACAATTAATAGTGCTGTGTACGATTAAAATAAGTCTTAAGGCTAGACAAAATTCAACATTTTGTAATAGAACTGATAGGCTATTTCATCTTTCTGCCACAGTCTTAGAGCTTATTGGACACTTTGATAATTAGATATATGAGTAAGTACCTATCTGTTATGTAGCCCTGTGATGTAAACTACAGTAGCAAGTTACCTGATCAAGATGTCTATCTCCGACCAGTTGCATGCTGGGATAGCTTCCTGCCCCCACCCCCCTATAATTTCTTAGAAACACTACACTTTGTTATATTAGTTTTTTTAAATTTATATAGTAAATTATAATTATAAAAAATATCAATAAAAATTTGCTGTTTTAGGGCCATAATGATCCTGTTCCATAACATATCTTTGTCACAAGTGTTGTCACATTTGGGGGGGCATTGCAATATTGGCCAATATACTAATATTGGAATTTTTTACTCCCTAACAGTGTTATCTTCCTCCAAAAATCCAGTATCTGTAAGGCTCTAATTTGTTAATGTAGCAAATCACAGAAATAGAGGCCCAAAAACACAAGTTTCAGAGTATTTACCTGAAAGCAAATGTGAAGGTAGAAGGCAGAGCAGGTACTAGAAATGTAATTTAGATAGGTTCAAGATAATTTCAGTGATTCAACTAGGGGTATGTAATAAAGCAATTTCCACCTCTAATTACTCATCCAGCAAATTCCCTGTTTACTCAGACAATTTTATGACAGTTGTAACACAGCGAGACTGCAAACATACGCAGAACAGGCTCAACCCAGGTCTTCACATCACATTACAATCACTGCATCCAATCCTAGGGTCATAAAATGACCTATAAAAGGTTTGGAACATTTTTAATATTCATTGACCCCATAATCCCTTAAAATAAATCATAATTATAATAATAATAATTATAAACCCTTTTCAACCAGTGCTTTTTGTATTGTTGTTGATTCTCTGTCATTGATCATAGCTAACTGATGCGTTATTTTCATCTGACTTAACCTTTGTTTGAAATTAATTTCTAACCTGTGAGTCCAAACTTGACTATTTTTCAATCTTATTACTACGTCTAGAGTTAAACACGAGAGCCTTTATAACAATACTTAGGCACACTCTAGGCAAAATCTGATGCGGTCTTGTATTTAATGTTTAATAAACCATTAATCAAGCCCAGCCTACAGTATAATTTCTTGGACGGCACAGTACCAACACTAGGTGGCGCTCCAAACCACTCAACTGCTAATGTCATAACATTACATGTAGTCGTCATCACTGACTGCCACGAGTAAACGGACCGCAGCACGACACCGACGGGGTAAAAATGTATTCTTCCGCACGGTTAAGAGAAAATATGCCATCTCAACAAAATAACCTCTTCGTGTCATGACATTTACGGCGGTTCATACGACAAGTGACAGGTGGCATGCATTAATGCTCAAACTGAAGTCCACGTTATGCACAATTATGTTAAGTCAATGAGCCAGTGAGATCAGTTGAATAAGGTTAACGTTAGCTAGCTGGCTAAACATAAGAAGCCTAACGTTAGCCCTTTATAGTCAACGCGAGAACGATAGAAGAGGACAAGCTTACTAGCAAGACATGAACAAACAAACGTTAATCAGGATCAGCACTACAGTAACCTAGCTATATTGCATCATCAGGAAGACATAATTCAGCTATTACCCATGGTGTCCAGTGAACACTGGCATATCAGGTGGGAGTCTCGGGCAGAGGCACAGACAGTGAAGAAGTCCTCTAGTACCAGCTAACGTTACTGTACGTCGATGATAAACTTCAGCTCAGTCCGCGCGTCTTTCACGAACCTCTGGGACATGTCAGTGTAACCCTCCGCCTGCGGTAGATGTGCTGAGGCTGGAGTAGCCACCATTTTGCATGTCTAGTGTGTTCCTCCCTCCATTGCTAATAGAGACGATTCTAGTCATTTTCTGGCATCATTACGGCTAGTAAGTATATTCTAAGAATAATATGTCGGCAGAAATATATGAAAATGTCTTTACGCGTGAGTAATCATCCGTGGTTTGTTTGTATCTACGTTGACAACTCTGACTGTGGCGCTGCATAGGAAGTCGCAGCCCTCAGTGCACCGGGGTTGTGCCTGTCAGCAGCTAAGTTAGCTAGCATGGTTAGCATAGCACTATAGCTGTAGCCTTGCTAACTACCTGCTGGGCTAGGGATGTGGAGCTTAACAGCCATTTATATTGTGTGATTGTCCACTAAGCCACAATCATCGTGACAGCACGTAATGCCAAATTGATATTTTTCTAGCTAGCTAACATAATTCACATTTACCTTTTAGCTCAGATAGTATTCAGACTAGGTAATGGAGAACTAACGTCAGGTGGCTAGCTAACGCCACAGAGGTCTCGCTAGCTTGATAATCCAAATGCTTCAAGAAGGCCTAAACTGCATCATGTCCTGATCAATCGGCGACCAGACTCAGGTGTCATGCCCAGCCTTAATGGCCTCTGGTTTCAGTTCGACAATATTGTCTGACGCTGTTGATGTAAGCTTTCATTTAACGAATTAATGTCAGCCAAGGTGACGCTACTGCTGTAGTGTCAACCTCATATGTTGCCCTTTCACTCAAAATATTAGTGTTAGCTTGTTGTTAGCTGGCTTTTTGCTAGGTGTAATTTGCGTTAGCTAAAAAACATTAAGTATTTTGACGTTTGGGTCAAAGCTTAGTAATGATATCAGACTTTCCTAAGCTTTAGCAAATCGTAAACATTTCAACAATACGTCAACGTTTCGGTCGATATCCAGGAAGCTAAGGATAGCTAGCTTACTGTGCTGAGGACGTGGACTCCTTTTTGGTCTAGTTTCACAAGTTAGTTAATTGGTGTTGACAACGTCTTAACTATGAAGGTAACGTTAAGATGTTCCCTTTTTTAGTAATAGGTGTATTGGGTCATCAGAGAAAGACCTGTTTTCATAAAATAGTTTTGAGTTAACGTTAGGGAAGTCAGCTGTAAGTAGGAAGTGATCAAATGAGTAACTTATGACGTGCAGTATGGGTGATTCTTGTACATCTTTGTCGCATCTCTGTTTGATAGTTGATGAAGATTTAAGAAGTGCCATTCCAAAATATAAACTATCATCTCCTTAATAGCCACAGTTCTGTGGGATACAGTTGTCTAATAGTTATAGTATCTATGATGAAAATATGTCCAAGATTAAACAGAATCCAAAGTTGTCCTTTGATACATAATTCAATGTGATAACATGATAACTGCATAACGTTATGCTTGAAACAAGACAGCTATGCATGGCCTTTATGAAAACCATGTAACCTTTAGCTTTGCAGACAGTATTGTGGTGACTAACTTTGTGGCACAATACTTGAGCAGGTGCATTAAGTAGAGCTCTATTATACAGTATTGTCAGCAGTTATTAATCACACACTATAGCAACATGTTCATACTAGGCATTGCAAATTCTATGCATTTTCCTTAATCAATAGTTGAACATGTTAGCAATTAATGATCAATTGATGAATTATTAATAATTAAGATACAAAATACACATCATTTTCTCAGTTTTATTTAAATGATTCTAGCTGCACATTAGTTATATGAAACAAAATTCATGAAGCACAAGCAATTTAAACGAACAGAATAGTAAAACAATAAGGTTCACACTCCCAAACAGCTCCTCTTGTCCTTTATTCAATAAATAGCTCAAAAGATTGTCAAATGGAGAGCAAATACTCCCATTTCTACTTCTAATTGTCAGAAAACCCGTGAACTATAGAGAAATGGTACACAAAACCTACGTTGCAAGAAATTTTTAATCTGTTAAATTCTTAACTGCAATTAATGATTAATCATTAACATCCCTTGTAGGGATTGTCACTGTGTCTGGAGATCTGTCTTCCTTACACTGTGAATTGAATAGCTCCAGGGTTTGTTTTCAAGATTCTCAAGTACTGCAACAACAGAGGAGTGCATTAGTTGATATGTTTGCACTTCTACATGTTTTTGACTTTGCATTTCAATATTGTCAGCTTGCTGGTTAGCCAGTCATGGTGTATAGTGAGCATTGCCAATGTCTTGAGTGGACATTTGAATACACAATAGCTGGTTGTTAATCTCACAGATGTTTGTAATTTATTGTTTACTCCCTCACAGTAACGGCAGCACCAAAAACTCAATGATGGAGAAAAAATACTGGAAGAGGTAGCATTAGTAGTTGTTTTTCACCATTAGTGTTGGTTACTGTTTAAGCTTTGCCTGCTGGCTAGTTTGCTACCTAACAGAGCCAAATACATAACTATTTGTATAGGTTAATTTAACCCTCAACCTAGAATCAACAACTAGTGCTTTGGATGAGAGAAAGGGTGAAGATGGCTGGGGGTTAAGGACATTGAACTCTTGTGTGCAAACAGCTAGTTCTTCACTGTAACTCAATGATGCTGCCATTTGTTGTTGGTTTGTGATCTGTTGAGCACCTGCAAGACCTCTAATGTCAGCTATTAATTCACATGATTGCCAAATAGTAAGAATTTAGCTCAGTATTGCTTCTCTTTTGCATACATTTAACAGTGTCTTCAACAGATTGAGCAAGGGGTAGCTATAAACATTGTATGTACAATCTATCTAACATTTGCACATCACTGTAACAGCCTGCCAGACTTTTTGCTCACTTGTTCTGTACTCCAGACAGATGTATGAAAAGAAGAAATGATGAATTCAGAAATCTGAGGTAGGATCAACTCTGTTTAGTCGGCCTATCCAAAAAATGTATACATGCAAAACACTCATTTGTCATAATATTTGGTCTTTCAAATACATTTCATATCCTCTTATTATTTGCAGGGTGCAACATTTTACTGTGCATATAGGAAGAGAGTATAAATGTAAAATAATGTAGAATACAGATTTGATTTCATTTTTACACTGGCATGTTTGCTCTTTCTTGTTGTGGATTTGTGTAAAATTATCAATCATTTATTGATTGGCACAACTGATCACTTTGAGTTGATATTAGAAGGAATGAAGTGAGCTGTATTTCATTCATAACATCGGAGTGCATAGCTGAGCACTGAGAGAAAATAAAGAGGCAAAGTGCAGGTTACAACAGCCAGCCAAATTGAGTAGGGAAAATGCTTCTCCCCAGTGGTGTCTCTCCACATCTTGCAGCTGTCTAATGATCTTTTTGTCCAGTTTAACTGCAGCTCTTTCCCCAACAGAAAAAGGAGTAGTGAATTATTACATTAGAGCTTTCCATTTCTAACTATAAAGTCCTCATGGTGCTAAATAATCTAATGTAAAATCACTGTTTTGTATTTCTTAATGCTTCTAATATCTAGGATTTGACAGGTTGTCTGTTCCCTCTGGTGAAAGGGAGGTGTGGCATGCGTTTTGCTCGTTGCTGGTTGTCAGGCTCTGGAAGCTAATCTAGGCTGGCTCTCCAAATCTCACGAGAGGAAAAGCTTGTTATGAACATTTCAAAGTACATGTAAGGTATGCCCATATAGAACAGATGTGTTAATGTTATAGCACAATCTGAATAAATGACCCATAGTGTTGGTCAAGTTGTTAATGGTTTAAGGAAATGTTGAGGTCTTTGGGGCAATCATTCTGAGATATCTTGCTAAAAATGAGATGCATGCAGAACTCTTGTTTAGTCATGGTGTGGTGCACATGTGATGAGCTCTGCTCTTTCCTCTTGTGACATACCTTTTTTTTCCCTTCAACTTTTTGGCACAGGGCGTGGACCTGCCCCCATTTGACATTGTGACACTTTGGGCCAGATATCCTCAAGTACACTGAGCCATTTTGTCTGACAAAATCTGTATGGACTGTAGTAACCTCTCTTTGTCATCGCCACCTTAATCTGTAACATGCCTATAGAGCAGAACAGTTCCCTGTTTGTCTCTGTAGTAAGGTTGAGTAAAGCTGACCTTGGTGAGTGAACCCTAGGCTGTTGCTGCCCAACTATTGAATAAGCTCAAGGCTCCCCCATCCTGTGGTCTTTCTAATCCAGCTATGATGTGCTTATCCTCCCTTTAAGTCTTGTTTTTTAAACTAAAGACACTCTTCAACTTCCCAGAAATAGCAACAGCATTAAAAAGTAATGGCAAATCACAGGTAATAATACATATGATTGTAGAAGAATGTGCCTTTGTTCTGCAACTGCAAGAATGAGGAGCTGTAATTTAATCCACTCTCGACAGAGGCAGGATTTACCTTCTTTAATGTGTACACATTTGATTATAAGCACAGCAAGAAGCAGGGAGTCATGATTTATGGAGCCCAACACTAGGTCCATTCAGCTCAGGTAATTTAAATGGTGTTAAGACAGACAGTAGATCTCCAACTTTATTAAAGAGTGGCCTTGCCGGACCACCCTCCCCATTCCTCTTTGATCACACACAGTGAATTCTTAGAGTCTCTACAAGCCACCTTATGCAACAAAGGATGCCCTCATTCCCTTGGTGTCTGGATCCTTATTTCTCTCCGTAGACTGGCATAGTTTCAAAGAATTTCATTTGATCTCATCAGCGATAGTTAATGCTAAGAAAAAGTAGGGAAATATTCCTCTATGGACATTCAGATAAAGATAGTGCAAACCTCCACAGTATACAGGTTTGAAAAGAGGAGTGGGGGCATCTAAGTGTCTCTAAGACAAATTTAAATACGATATTGGGTTAATTTAAAGCTCATTCTTCACTGCCACCTTAATCTATAGATGCTCAGGCAGTCGTTGGAGTCTGTGTCATGCGGGAACAGGAGCTGGAGTTGATTTTCAGTGTAAGGCGCTCTGGCAATTAGCCAACTCAGGACCTAGCAAGATTTCCATAGGTATTAGGATTGGTCTCTAGTGAGAACAGCGGCGGCAACGTTACTGGATAAGACACATGCTTACGACATGGTTTCATGTATAACTGTGTCACAGAGCAACAGCACAAAGCTTTTCGGTCTTAAACTGCATATAGTGTCACCTGTTGGTGGCATTGAAAACCATATTCTTCTGTTGCTTAGAATGACAGCAGTCCAGACAGGAATTACTCACTCAACGACAACATAAAAATACATCATTAAGGCAGCCTGTGTAAGAATTCACAATAGCTTTTCTGTAGAGTAGTAATTCAATAGGGGCAAAAAAGCAAAATCTGTTTGTTGGGTGACGTGTTTTGTGATGTCTGAAATCCTCCACCTTACTTGGATGATAAAACCAAAGTCGATCTGTGACTTCTAACCATCTTTAGAAGGTACTCTATTAAAGTCTTTGTCGACATGTGTGGAAGTACTATCAATGCTGTCTCATATTTAGAAGAATTGCATTGTTTATGAGAAAAGCTGTGTATCAGAGAAATAGCATCCACCAGTTTATCACATCAGAAGGTTTTTTTAAGGGTCTCTGCTCTGTCCGAATGCCTTTTATGTTTCTGTCTACCAAAATAGATTTGCTCAGCAAGTAATTACCATCGTTTCTGTTGCTGTAGCAGCTTAATTATGTGCTGCATGCTGCTAGATAAAAGGCTTCATGAGATGGGAGACAAAATGTACCTCTTTCTAAGTCGAGGGGTCACCATTAAAAACTTTTCAGCTTGATTAGAGCTGAAATTTCAATGTTGAATTGTGTAGAATGTACGCCAGACATCTGAGGTCCTGCATGTCAACATTTACATTCACAAGTAACAAACCTGGATTGAGATGTTTGTGTTGAATATTTTTAATTTAGTAAGAAAAGAAGCCCTATGATTGAAATCTGCTCTTAGAAAATGACAGATGCTGTCTTGCATATGAGAAACTTGGAATCAGCTACTTGCAGTTGGAAGGGAGTCAGGGAGCATTTTCATGGCATGTTATGATCATATAGACCTGCTAAATTAAGATATTGTAAGAATGAAGCTAAAACACCGTGCTACAGAGACTGTACAAAGCAGGGTTCAACATTAATTGTGGGCCTATGGTCCATACCCACAAAAAATAATTCTGGCCTCCAAATATTCCATGTAGGTGGCCCCCTGTGGCCATGAAGTTTTACCCCCAGACTGTGAGTCTTCGCCAACACATAACAGTTTCAAAAACATCCTAATACTTTAATGCCTTTTAGTTTAAAATTTTATATAAACGGCGAACAGTACTATGGATTCACAAACCCTACTCAGACTGCTTACATGACCCTTACAGAAGAGCAAGAAACACAAAAGGCAGACTATGAAGAAATGAAACAACATTGAAAATTTAGAAGTGAATGGAAACAGGAGTTTGAGAGGCTACAAAATGAGATATTTAAGGACATGATGTACTGCAGTGTCTGTAGCCGGTTACTGCAGCTAGCTTGTTTTTTTTTTTGTTTTTTTTAATCAGAAACAGTGCCTTCAGGAAACACCACATCACAGTAATGGTAAAAGTGGACAACATAAGTATCACAGTTAAGGAAGGTTGTGTTAAGTTAAATTGCATTTTCTGATTGTTTTTATCAATTAGTTTATGTTTGGGCCACCAAAAATGTACTTTGCCCACCAAATTTAGGGTCTTGGTGCCCCATGGAGCCAGTGCTTAAAAATATTAGTGTTCTTTATTCCTGCAAAGAATCCAAAGAGGCCTTAACTAATGCTTCCTTCCTTTTTGTCGCTGGCTATTTGAAAATAAATGCTAGTTTTCACCATAAACTACACATTTATAAAGGTCTATTTCATTGTTCCCCACTGGCTTTAGTTTTTGAATCTTTTTACACTACTTATGAAATGGTTGACTGATACAAATTTTTCTATTGCTGATGCAGATGTTTAGAGAGCAGAGGGCCTGATTGCTGTGATAGGTCTATATGCAATTCTATTATTCCATACGAACTACAATCTAATATACATGGTTGTCTTAACCGGTAATATGTTTTTTTTAGATGTAACTTTTGTTTATTAATGAAATAGAAAAATACATTGGGTTGGTGCTAGCCAGTAACAGTTTCAGATTAGATTTGTTGTCATTTAGGATTGGGGAACCATGTTGTGAATGCAGGTGTCAGCTAATGCTGATTATCTTAAAATTACCAATAATTGGCCTGATTAATTTTCCAACAGATTAACCAGTATGTCAATATACTTAATTGATAAAAAGACCTTGCCCTGCTCCATCAAAGAGTTTGTTTATTTTAATTTATTGTCTTAGATATTACTGTAGAATACAACAGAATCATGACAGCTTTGATTCATGCCTTCACTTTGCTTATGTTGCCTGTTTTGTAAGTAAGCATAGTGACTGATGGTTCTATGTTTTTGTGAATGGTAACTTTTTGGGTGTTGGTGCATGTAAACATGAGAATTTATTCTCACAACTAAGCATGTACTTATAAATATTTAAACCTCTTCCTGTGGCTTAAAGCTTGTGTGCTTTCAGAGGCTTCTCCATGAGGGAATGGAATTTCACCTGCCAGTCTCCTCTCCCTCTGCACTTTTAATACTATTTAAAAATGCAGCTCTAAATGCAATAGTCATCTATTTGCCTTCTTAAGCCAAATATTCATCATGCTTCATCATACTCTACTTGGTTTGTCACCCAAAAACACAATAAGTCCAGAGAATATGTTTGCTTGCACTGCAGTAAAAACAGTAAACAATACAGCTGGTCAGCAATCAAATTTCTTATCTGCTCACTGCCACATTCTTCAGCCAAGGTTGACATATTTTAGTTGTATAAGCGTGATATAAGAAGCTGCACTGTGAAGAGTTGTGTTTTTTCTCATATTTTCTTCATTTGAGGTGTAGCTTTTCTGTATTGGTGCGGTCTACTCTGGTGCAAACCCTCAGGCAATGAGTGCTAACCTGTTTCTTTTCTTCATGTTTTCCAGAGAATGCCAGCTCCGATCAGACTGCGGGAGCTGATCCGGACTATCCGGACAGCACGGACCCAGGCAGAGGAGCGTGAGATGATCCAGAAAGAGTGTGCTGCTATCCGCTCGTCCTTTAGAGAGGAAGACAATACATACCGTTGCAGAAATGTGGCAAAGCTACTTTATATGCACATGTTGGGCTACCCAGCACACTTTGGGCAGGTGTGTTTTGGGATGGGCAAAATGAATAAACAAAACTTTTTGGTTTTCCGTTGACCAGTGATATTATTTTTGCAAAGTTTATAGCCTTGGGCAGTGTTGTGACATGATGACTTGTGTTCCAGCTGGAGTGCCTGAAGCTGATTGCGTCCCAGAAGTTCACTGACAAACGAATAGGTTATTTGGGAGCCATGTTGCTGTTGGACGAGAGGCAGGATGTCCACCTACTAATGACAAATTGCATTAAGAAGTAAGTGGAGGATCCTCAGTGAATATTTGATGTTTTGCTTTAAGGATGTTGCTTTTTTGCAATTTACAGGCACAGGAATTTGTTCTTGATAAAAGATGAAATTCATGAACTATACTTAAAGAGCTGAATGTGAATCGGCAATTTGGAGGCCACAAATCTCCCTTACCCATTGTCTGTGAAGGTTCTCAGTCATCCAGGTCATGGGATTCGTAGCAAGGTTTGTCATAGGCAACTGGACTTGATAGAGTTCTTGAAGACGTTTCGCCTCTCATCCAAGAAGCTTCTTCAGGAGAAGCTTCTTGGATGAGAAGTCCATCAAGTCCAGTTGCCTACGACAAACCTTGCTACGAATCCCTTACCCGTTACTCCCTAATTGCACAATGTGATGTGACTCACAGACTATCTGCTTATTAGTATCAGCCTACATAAGTCTAATATTTTTGAGCTCAGGTATTAATGTTTCTCTTCATCATCTGTGGTATGAAAATATCAAAATACAATCAGAAAAGCAGCGCACCATGAAGTTTCTCTCCTGCTGGGCAGCGATTATTTTTTTTCCATGGATTGCGAAGGCCTGTCCTGATATGCCTTTGCCATTCTAGGGTAGAAAAATGCTGCCAAGGCAGCACACTGGAGTCAGCCGATCTCTGCATCTGTCATCCATCTTTGCTTCCATCACAATTTGTTAATTTATATCAGTACAAAAAGCGCTCATCATTACGAATGAGTCATCCTCTTCCTCCTTGCTCTGCAGGCACCACCCTCACCTAAACCATACGAATTATTATGTGAGCACGTTTGACGTGGACAATCTCCTAATGCATGTTGCGTGTGTGAAAGGGCACATTCGGACGATGTCCAGACCTGATTCTCAGGATATAGATTGGAGTGCGTATGCGAAAACAGCTTTGCGAACAGTTGTCTAAGACACTGAGGTGATAAGCAAAATGTTTAAAAACATTATATACAAAATGAACAGTAAACACTATTAACAGTATGTACCAACTAACTGAAAAATGAAGTAACTAACTTGTTTGTAGGTGAAGGTAGTGTGACTAGCATTGATGGGAAGTAAACAGATAGACAGTTCATAACATGGACATATATGACACTAGATTGTGCAAGTGGAGAGCTGGAACCTTCATACAAAGTGTTTCTTGTATGTATACTTTGTTTTTTTTTTGTGTCATATTCAACTTTTTTCTCTCATTCCAGTGACTTGAATCACAGCACACAATACGTCCAAGGCCTGGCTTTGTGCACTTTGGGCTGCATGGGTTCCTCAGAAATGTGTCGTGACCTGGCTGGGGAGGTAGAGAAGCTGCTCAAAACATCCAACTCCTACTTGAGGAAAAAAGTAAGCCTCATTGTTGTCATGTTTATATGAATACTTTAAGGCTTTAAAATCTGTGGTTGACTTTTCACCACTGCCAAACAGTTCACTCGGAAGTGAAACATTGTGTCAAAGGTTTGCCTGTTTCTTCACTGAGTGTTTTATTTGTTGACAGGCCGCGTTGTGTGCAGTTCATGTCATCAGGAAGGTTCCAGAACTTATGGAAATGTTCCTTCCAGCCACAAAAAACCTGCTGAGCGAGAAGAACCACGGTAAGTGTAAACGGTTTGTCAGGATGCAGTTGCTGGCTCCTGGGGAATCGTGCCGACTTTGCCCTATTTCCTTTCACGCGCAGCACTTTGCTCAGAACAGCTGGGCGGCTCATGTCCTTTTTACGGTGTCCTTTGCAGAGGAGAGTGGAATTAATGAGTCTGTCATAAACTCTGGGGCTTCTGTCTCCCCAGCAAAGGGGAGACGTTTGACAGGGAAAGATTTTTTGTAACGGTGCTGAAATAGCTTGATCTTCTTTGACATTGTGTCGCAGTGCAATAGTGATTGCTTCAGATAAAACAATTTGAAAATGGGAGTTTTTGTTTGCTAATTGTATAGATCATTATTGTCTGATCTGCAATGCAGAGCATTGAATAATGTAGGGATCTACCAATACCACCTTTTTTTTT